>OFHS01000490.1:0-23704 GCA_900245855.1 Calvadosia cruxmelitensis
TAATTAATTAATGAACTTGCTCGTTTTTAAAATAAGAACACTGAAAGCGTATTGTATCTTATCGACCGTTATCTGCAATATGGCATAGCCGATCCAGATGTCAGTGCACATATGACATCACGACGGATGCCTCTCCACTGTTTTCGGTCTTGAGCCACTTCCACTGTTAAGTTGAACGAATCACCTCTTCGGTACCAACCATGCAAAAGACCAGAGAGTCTTGAATGATCAGCGCAAGCCTAATGTTGGAGCATGACGGTCCCGCAGTCAGCCACCTGGGACATCCAACAGCAGAGTGTGTTTCGGCAGCCGGAAGTCAGCCATGTGACAGGCATATGTCCAAACCAGCGCAGCCTGTGTGATTGTGGACTGTTGGCAGCAACTTGGCGACTGATTTCATTTCGAAAGCATGGCATGGAGCTTGTCGGAGTATTAATCTGCATTGCTAAATCGATGCACTCAAGTCCATTGTAAATGCAAATGTCACTTTGTTTAACGAGGGTAGCCCGAAATGCCAATGGCTTGTCTCCCGTGGGGCTTTTGGCAATTTGAAACCACAGACGACATGACGATAAGTGTCGGCTGTGGCAGAAGTCGAACCTGGGATGTCTGATTGGCAGTCACACTTACTAGCTGCTAGACCATTATGGACAACATTTAAGTCATTCTTACTGCATATCACCATATAAACCAACCCGCTAGTTTTCCCCTTAAATAATTAAACACATTACGCACTTTAAAACAACTTGCGTGTATAAGCTGAGGTAACATTTTAAGGAAGCATATTTGGTGCTAGAAATTAAGCTTATATCTACGACAATAATATACGGTAACTCAAAATTGTTGGACTTATAAAAAATTGTAGCCCCTGTATACGTAATGGTAAAGATAATTATATAAAATTGAAACTAAATTGCTAATTAATAACAGCTGAAAATTGCCAATGTTTTCAAAATGTCCATTTGACAGGCGGTACCATATTCCTGCGCGAATGCACTTTGAAAGTCTTGAATTTTGACATAAATGTGGGAAGCAACTTATGCAAGCTAAGTGTTTTGCTTGCCTCTTATTACCTTGTTTTCTCACCCTCAAGAGCTCTGCTAAATTAGGGTGTAACTTATATGTGCTGGAATATGGTACTCCAATTATCCGCCACTGGCAGTTGAAATTTAGAAGATAGGAATACCATGTTAGATCATCTGTACTGGAAAGAAATTGACCGTTGGAACTTACCCGGCTTTTGATCTGCCACGACATTCCAACATCACCATAAGTTCTTCTTTGCCATTTCAATTCAACAACGCCTCGCTTTATGACCAATCCCTCGCAGATACTGCGAAATTTCTTGCAAACCAGTGCAATGTTCCACAATGTATAATTATCGAGATAAAGAAAAATTGATTCTATCACTTCGTCAGGTAAAGAACAGAAGCTAAACGTTTGTCCGTTAACATGTTCAGTGCTTTGACATGAGCTAAGTCCAACGGAATTATTCAGCCGAGAATAAATAACACGTGATTCAAGGTCATTAGGGTACATTCGAGATGCGGAGTAACTGCATCCATACTGCGCCAGAGGACATCGTCGAACAATCCATCCTTCAATATGCCCATGTATATCGCCGTGAACATTTTGAAAATGGTACGAATATTGATCACGTCTCAAAACACGTTCACATTCGAATCGATACGATGGAAGTTTACGTTGAAATTTTGGAAGTGTTTCTATGACAATGCTCAAACCCAGCCTCACTGGTGGCAACAAAAGATGGGTGTTTGACTTTGTTTCGCAACAATCGGTTGAGGTATTGCCTGTCAGATTTTCTAATGCAAGGTCAGGTTCTTGCATCCTGTGCTCAGTTTCTGATGACGGAGCATTCTGGTCTTGTTTGTCGGCCCCATCTGGGGTCTTTTCACCTCTCAGCAACGTTTGCAAGGTTTCCATCCGTGAAGGGTCAATACATGATTGTTTATCAAGCTTTGAAATGGTGACACGCCCCTTAGTAATCCGTTGTCGGTATCTTTCATCAAGTCTCTCTTGATCGTATTGCGCAAGTCTGACAGGAATGTCATCCAGACTAGTAGCAGGATTGTATTGCAGAAAAGGAACGGAGTTTGCTCGAGTCTATAAGGATATGACAATAAAAAATAACATTCTGTTAGAATACCCTATTTATTTGTCATGTTAAAATTTCCTCCTTCAAAACTATGAAATTTACAAACATGGCGTAAAGAGATTTTCAGCATAAATACCACAGTTACAGTAGCAAACTAGTGATTGCACGGGCAGAGCACATCTCCCAGAGGAAATACTGTATTTGACTGAGAAATATTCTCAGAATCTGCACAGCTGTCATGAAAAACTTGCACAATAAATATCTTAATTAGTAGCATAACATAAATAATTAAATATGATGAATTCCAGTGTGGCTTACAGGCACATTAAGATTTTTGTTACATTCTTTGTTTAATATCTCGCTACAGCATAGACGAGACTCATAGGCTAGGTATAACATTCAAGCGTGTCATTCGCATTCAATCACTCCAGCAATTACGCCAACAATAGCACCTTCAGGGTGAGCTTATTGCATCATCGTCGGCTACGTATTTACAGAGGTAGTGTGGCGGTCTCATCAAGCATTTACGTCACAACTCAGACCGCCACGTCACAACTCAGACCGCCAATCAGCGCCCTCCGTCAGTCGCTATAAATGTCTTGTATTTCGTAATGTCAACTCTCTTGCAATCTGTACTCTCGAGCCTTCGGACGGGCTGGCTACCCTCCGTCGTATCTGCCACAATTATATACTAAACTGCATCCACTTGCCTATTCATTCGATCTACACACAACTACATATCCTACATTGGTGACCCCGCAATTGGACACGACCATCGTCAACGGTAGCCCCCCATAGGGGAATCTGCAGCTACTTTGTCGGGGAAAACTAATCTCGTAGTTGTGGCAGTCTCAGCCACAATTCCGTTTAAATCAGTCACCTTGCTGGATAAATCCAACTTATGAGCTAATTGCAACGTATTATGAGGCTCAGAACTGCGAATGTAGTACTGATTTCAATGCTAACGCATTTTATAGAAATTTACGCTGTTTAATTAGCCCCCCGTCGGGAAAGCCTAGCCCCTCCTTCTGGAATTTCCTGACGCCACCCCTGCGTATTTAATTGATATATTCCAGTTCGACCAATTGTATTACCTTTGAATAAAGTGGGGTCCTATTCCATGCCATACCACATTGAACAGCAGAAGCAGGGCAGTGCTGCAAGTGTTCAAGGATAGAACTCCTCGTTCCAACAAACGGACATCCGTAATAGCGATTTAAGCAAACAGATGTTGCCAGTCGGCATATTAATGAGTGTTCCGATTGTTTACATGTGTGCAACATCTGCTCACACTTGTGTTTACACTTCACAATAGGGCAATGAGATGCAGTACATCGTAGGTCAAAGCAATCCATGCAATGAAGATGGATGCCTGCTTCATCTTGCTTTGAAGTCTGTTCACACTCGCTTCTAGTTTCTTTCGGTAGGTGACCATCTTGTTCAACTTCAGTTGTTAATTCAGACATTGAGAAAGAAACCTACGGATTTCAATCCGTCAAAGCGCGCCTGTTTATAAAAACAAAACACAACATAAGGCTTTCAGTTGTCACGGTTGAGAGGTTTAAATTACAACAAGCGAACAGCCGAACACAGACACGGAGCTGGTTTATTTCCTCACTGCATTGCAACAGAATCACGGGTCGCCAACCTACCTCTTGTGTCAATAACGGTCTATGTGTGTATGGGTAGACATTCATTACAGATGTGGTATAATTAAAGGGTACATTGGAACAGCCAATAGACCGCCCACAGCTTAACAAATGGATAAGATCAAGGAGCTTACAATTTTGAAGCACAAAAACTTCTGTCTGCGGAAAATAATATTTTTCTACCATTTTGACTTGACCTCCTCGTGAGTTTCGTCATCAGCCTCTTTTGTGTTAGTGTTGTGTTTATTTCTGCGAAAGCGAAACGAAAGATGAACATCAGTCGCCGGGTTTTCATAGTTCCTTAAAGTTTTATCGACGCCACGATGGAAATGGGGATTCAAGCAAGCCCCTTGGACAGTGTCCACCTTTCCATGCTCACGTTCATTCGTGGAACAACACCTCTGATGATGTTCCTAGCCGTGGTGCAACTTAATTCAGCGAGTTTAGTCGTCGCTTGCAAGTGTTTTCTGACCTGTCTTTTACTCGGTTTGACTCTCTTGAAAAACCATTGGAGTTCAGATAACATTAGCAAAGGACAAATTCGCAAGAACTTCCAATCGAAGAGCACCTATTGGAAGTGTTTCATTCTTGGCTGTGCTCAGTCGGCAATTCCATTTGTATTGGTTGTTTACAGCTTGAAATATCTCCCAATTACCCTCCTGGCTGTTTTCATGGCGACAATTCCTTGGTTGATTGTAGCTTTACAACACTTGCCGTTTTTCAAGGTAAAATTTACTAGGTTCTTTTTTCTGTGCTGACGTAACTTGATGATAAGTTATTTTGTGTTTCTACTGTCGTCAAGAATAGTGTCGGCCTAGAAGCCTTCCGGTTTCGGACTTAGACTGCTCAGGCCTATTCTTTTGAGGCTGACGGTAGAGCTCTGTGAGCCTGACTCTGTAGTGTTATATTATGCAATTGTTATCACCCGCTGTGACGGGCGAGTTTTGTCATCGCAAACGTGATTTGAAAGACAACTGATTTTGAGAGATTGGTGAGAACAAGTTGATTTTGAGTGATGAGATTACAGACTCAACCAATCAGGCCTACCTAACCATACATAATATTATTATGACTACTAAGCAAGCATAGCGTTGCAATAGATTGCCTGCCAGATTGCAGAGTATGACACATTTCGCGAGATCTCGGGTTCACAAAATCTAAAACGTTCATGTACAACTGCCAACATCATTCTTCTTCAATCGTGCCATAAGAATCTGGAACGATTTGCCTGAGGACATCGTTTGTGCTCCTTCATCCGAGCAGTTCAAATCCAAAATTATTAAACATTGATGCAATAAATAAAGTATAGACAATTTTGTATACACATCTGTAAACCGTTTAGTGTAAGTGTGTTTATTCAACGCCTTCTATTTGTGTATTTTTTGGATATTTCCTTTTTTTCCAAATACATGTCCAAGTGCATTAAATGCTGAAAAATATACCAAAGTGGACACTTTAGGTGCACCAATGAACAAAATAGGTGTACCGTTCAGATAAAATGCAACTTGTCAGCTGTTTGTTAGTAAAAAAATTTGTGCACACATCGAATCAAATTGTAGCCTATGTCCGTGATTTGATTCCTAGAGACAGTATTATGTTTCTTATTTTGATGGCTAGACGGCAACCATCTGAAATTGAAACATATCCTACATTATATAGAGGCCAGACTATCGAGAAAAAATACCATCCTCCGTCTTTTTTCCAAATTTTATAAAAATTACATGGTTCACAACAGAACCATTCATACAAACAAAAGACGAGTTTCGGCGAGTTATGGAAATCAGGGATACATGCAGGGACTCTCGTTGGAGTGGCGTTATGCCACATGGCAGACTTGACCTCACGAAATGTGTGAAATCAACAATGCCGCTACAAACAGTACTACAGAAATGATTATTTTTTCCTTCTTTAGAACCATGTGAGTTTCACGCGAGGGAAGTTTATCGGCATGGTGGTTGGTCTAGTTGGCATCGCCTTAGTCACAACTGTTGTTTTCAGTGAGGCAGTTGCATCATGTGCCACTTCGATATCAAATCACACCGGACTTGTCAATGCCTCAAATGAATCAACTGATTTCAGTTCTTCCAGAGACGCACATGATGGGCGACATGGTGTCTGTTTGAGTTTCAATGAAGTATTCCTGGGATTAATATCAATTATGGTAGCGTTGATTTTCTGGGCTGGGTCTACATGTAAGTACCCTTGTTTTCCTTTGTCTCTAGTTGTTGAGAGTACTTTAATAGAATTCTAATTACAATAAATAAGATATATTCACACCCACTGAACTATAGTCAAGCATTTGCAATTGGATCTTTCTTGGTAAAATTTGACAGACTTTTGCTTAAATAAAGTGGAATATAAATCAAGCTGATATGGAGTCTAAGTTGATTTCCTTCATCAAATCAAGTGCGACACTAATCTGTGCACCTTAAAAGGCTTCAATCCTTGCACATCACCTCTTGTAATATTGGTTTGAATTGTGTAACTGGCAAAATTATCGATTGCAAAAAACGTCTTCCCGTAATATTATCAATGCGAAAGAGATATTTTTGGATCACCTTGTCAATGCCTTGTGAGGATTTTGCCAGAGATTTCTCTCACGATCACGAAACAACTGGCATGTGTAATAATAACAGAGCTTCCAACCCTTCAAGGGTAAAAAGAGGGAGCAGGAATCGAAGTTTTAAGAATTAAACGACCACACCCTTTTTGTACGATAAGTATGAGTTTTGTTTCGTAAGGCTTGACTACTATGGAATTTTCTTGACATTGGAATTTGATAGTTTCGAAATCTATGGGATCATTTTCATTTTAAATGGTTGCACATCTTCGATCAGGCCCTGCTCCATGATGCAGCACGTTTTGATGGCATAAACTATCGCAAACATGAAAGCCAAACAATTCAAGTCGGTCAAAATCTAAATCAGTTCCAAGAATCAAGTACAAACAACAAAATATTTATTGTTGTAAGTAAATAGCTGACAGTCTGCTGCATGCAGCAGCAAAGAAACTACTGAGATCTAACTATTATCTACATGTGCATGATTATAGTTGAAGCTAGCTGGGGGACAAATTTACAACGACAGCTCATCATGTTGCTACCATGTTGAATTGCTGCTTTCAACCATGTTGCCAAGGGCAACACATTCTCTTCCACTAACTTTGACCAACTTCAACATGAAAACAACAATATTTTCTAATGTCACAAATCAATGCAAATGCAGATAGAGCCTACGTTTTAATTAAGAAATGGGGCTGATAGTAGACTTACACGTAGTAATTTCTTAAATATCTAGTAGTTTATTGGATAATCGGGAGGATACTAGAGCAATCGGGAGAGTGGGAGATTGGCTTTGAAAACGGGAGACTCCCGATTGAATGGGGAGGGTTGGAAGCTCTGTAATAATACACATGTGAACTCACCCAGGTAAAAAGGTTGTGAGAACTTACCCAGTTTGTAACGAAATTGAAAACCCTTCACTGATACATTTGAGCAAAAGTAAGAATCAATTGCGTTGTAGCTTTATGTGACCAATTTCCCATACATACGTCTAATGATTCTCCTAAACTCTAAGTTGGAAAGTAAGTGAAATCTGGTATCTAGTAGGATAGTCTTTCGTATCACACAAGGATTTGAACCACAGCCTTCCTTTATACAAGGCAAACACTTTGATCAGTAGAGATGGTCCGATGGTAATCTTAGTTGTTGTTGTATCCATGCCCAAGGTAATTTCGTGTTAAGCAATTAGCATCTACTGTTTATAACATGTTATGCTATCACTGCCTTTGAATGTAGCGTTGACAATGTTTAGTTTTCGTTGCAGTGTTTTGGAGAGATTACAAAGGAGACATTCATTACCTTGTCTCTGGCTTGTGGAAGAATCTCTTTGGAAGCATTTTTGCAACTGTTGTATGGGCTGTTGCTGGCAGAAATCTACTTGGTGAAGTATGTTGATCGCATACTATAGGAATCGTCAATTGTTTGTTACAGTTAGAGTTGCAACCGGGGGCAATGACGAACGGGGAAGCTGGGGAACGGGGGCAAAGATTTTCTTTGCAATTGTCTTGGTCCATTTGATTCAATTAAATATGGGTGAAAAAACTGAAAAGAGATGTTTTAAAGAAGCCATGATAGTTTGGATAAGTAATGAACTGATTGCAAGACAAGGCTGGATCCATCGCTGCTTTTCTTTAGAGGAACATTTGCTCCAAACCCTACTCACAGTACAGCCCACATATGCTAAGTCTAGCTTATCACAGTGTTCCTTTGCATACAGTATGTAGCCTACTATACTCCTGGACATGTAAGTAACAAGTTGGGGTTTGAAAGTCTTGGAATGTTTGCTTGAAACCAAATGTGACTTATACGCGCAAACTCTTTCTCCAACACCCCGAAATACGATAAGCGATTGTTTATGTACAGTCCAACCGCTTACGAAGCTGACTATGTCAGTGAAACCTGTCTATACCAGTCACCTCTGGGACCTGAAAAATGACCTTCATAGACAGGTGGCCTTTCTGTCCAGGTTGATTTCTATAGAAAGTGTCATTTTGGGATTATGAAGAGTGGCCTTTATACACAGGTGGTTGCTCTATAGAGGTGTCCGCTAATACAGGTTTGACTTTACTAATAATTATAGCTATCAAAAATCAGTTCATGCATTATTTGAATACAATAAATTTTATGTGGTGTTATTTGATCTTTTAGTCAAATTGGGAATCTTTCAAAGGAATCCTGGGACTTGCGTTTCTTGGCATTTTCTCTGGATGGCTTGCCGCTCTTCTTGTTTATCGATTGAACAGATCTGTTGGTACGTCAACTTTGTACATTGATCGCTATATCATTTTACTTCATTATAGGAATTTATCAATCAATAAACGGCTCAATTTATCAATCATAATCCAAATATATCTTCTGATTTTTTTCTGTTTTCTGTCTCAGGCACATAGTTTTGACTTGATAGCCAGATACTTTTGCAGGGAATGAACTTTTCCAAACGTTTGCTCCTAGTATCACACATGAATCGGCTCTTCTTTTCTTCTTTTCCTCGAATTGGGAAGGTGCTCGAATCCATACATATAATTTGTAACCTGAAAACAAGCGTTTAAAGAGCTTTCCTTGACTGAGTAGCAAACACATGAATGCAGGTAACAACACAAAATCGCCCATCGTTCAGGGGAACGTGCAAATCACCCTCTGCATATAGCATCGGAGCCCAACCTGGCAGATATTTTCTGTATTGCGACTACAAAATATAAAAAATGGGGAGAGAAGAAAGAAAGCAAAAGCTCAAGTCCAATTTCCAATTCCATTCATGCAATCGCACTCACAATTCCTTCATGCATACATGTACATGAGAATACATGTACATATACTTGTACATGTCAAGAGTCACTATTTGGCAGTCTCACTCATAGACCATTATGTCAGCACTCAGACCGCCAATCAGCTCCCTAATTTGCCCTAGTTATGTTTTGCAATGTGGTTCTTTTTCTTTCGAGCCTTTTGAACGAACGGCTACCCTCCCTTGTATCTGCCACAAGTAAATATTTGTAATTATATAAATATTATGGTTGGTTGCACAGAGATGACATAAGTTCTTGCTAGTAGCAGTTTCATGCTATTGCAGTCGTCAGACGAATTGACCTTCATATTGTAGACATACAGTACAGTCAAACATGTATTAGCGGCCACCTCTATAGAGTAGCCACCTGTGTATAAGGGCCACTCGTCATAACCCCAAAATAACACTTTCCATAGAAATGAACCTGGACAGAAAGGCCACCTGTCTATAAAGGTCATTTTTCTCAGGTTCCAGAGGTGACCCTCACAGACAGGTTTGAGGTTTCACTGCTTACTTGTACTGGTATTTTTAGAACATGAGGGAAACCGAAATACCGGAGAGAAATCCTTACAGAACTTCCTAGTTTGTTTTACATCAATCTGCTTGTGCTGCAGAATGTTTTTTCGACCGCGCTGAAGATTCAGGGTTCGCTGTGAGTTGTAACCATACTTTGCCCTTCTCAAATTTTCTTATAGGTCCCGTCTCAATCAATCGCTTCATGATTGCCGTGCCAATGATTGCCTTCATTGAGGACTGCATCTTTGCTGGAGACGTGGTAACTGCAAGTGGATGGGTTGTCGTTCTCATCCTATTAGGTTAGTCCAGTTACAGAATAATAAATAGTAGGCCTATTATAATCATTGCCTTTGCTTATTGAGAGTAACCCTGAAAGGTTTTTGAAAGCGCCTTCAGCCCTTCACCTGGGCAACTTAAGCGATTTTTCATAGGAACCCATAGGAGCCAAACACAATAATAGTAATATAATAGCAACATAATACAAGAACAACATAATAGTAATAATAAAATGGTGCATTTGACGTTGGAGGTCAAATGAACGCACCAAAAAAGCAATGTTATACTGCTCAGTAAAACTGGGTAAAAGGCTAATCTATAAATTAATTGCTAAAAGTAACTTGTTAGTTCGTTTAACATTTAAAATTGGCTAAAAGAAACTAACTTGTTTGTTTAAAATTCAAAAATGCTGAAATGTTCGTAAATTAATTAAAAAGCTAGAGTCCTGTCGATCTCCAGCTACTCCATGTAGGTGTGTTGCATTGCTCCACCTCTCCTGAACGCCTCTATTGGCTGATTTGCGTGATGAAGTAGAATGGCGAGCGGAGTGCCGGGTCATCGGAGTGAGTTGTCTGCTAACGCTAACCGGTTCCTTCTTGCCAGTGTTGACCAACTGTTGGAGAGTGTGTGGTTTACACTGACACTCTACAAAGCAACTCAAGGCGGTTGTATTACCAAAGCGCCGGTACACGACGTCGTAATGAGGCTCACTCGGTGGCTGATATATAAGGGAGATTGTTCGTACAGATTAACGAGGGTGTGTCTAGCCCAACGGTAGAGCAATGGACCGGCAATCCAAAGGTCGTGAATTCGACTCTCACGGCACGCCACTTTCGTTTTTCTGTGATGAACAATCTCGGTTTCCAGCACAAACAACATGGTCAATTGGTCCTGTTTTAATTTGCACTAGAATACTAAATACTTCATTACCATTTTGACTTCAGTTGCAAAAAATATTTGAAATCGACGGATTTGAACTCAGAAGGAATTGGACCGTGCCTTACACATAATTTCAAGTCGTACCTAGGAGACAATTTTTTATAACTTTAAGATTAAATGATGCAAGTTATTAGTTTTGTTGGTAAAATTCCAAAATTAGATGTAATCCAGTTTATGTTAAGCGACCACCCAAAGAACCAATGATAAGACGTGTTCTCAGGTGGTCGCTTAACACAGGTGGTCGCTTAACACAGGTGGTCGCTTAACACAGGTGGTCGCTTAACACAGGTGATCTTTTAATACAGGTGGTCTCTTGACACAGGTAGTCACCTAACACAAGTGATCTCTTAGCACAAGTGGTCACGTAAGACAGTTGCTTTGTAATTGTATGCCTTCAAGGACCATTTGAGAGGACAGTGCTCACCTACGACAGATGGTTTCTGAAAAGCAGTGGTTGCTTTAGACAGGTGGTCGCTAATGTCATTTCCGTTTTCTGAAACCGTCTTTGTTGATCTACAGGTGTTGTTTTGGTCAGCGTTGCGACATTTTTAATTGATCGTGAAGATTCAAGACAAAGATTTGGCACGGGCGGCCTATCTGAGCGTCTGCTTGGAGAACAGGAAGAGGTCAGTGCTTTGCTAATCTGTTGCAATGAAACACGTGTCATGTTGATTACAATTGTATCCCGACATGCATTAGGGACAAATCAGAGACATCAACCTTCCCCATAGGCCATAGCGTAGCGAACTTGCTTTTTCCAAATTCGTAGCTTGTGAAAACCATCTATTGGTTAATTTAATTTAATTGTTCTTAGCATCTCTGTAAATACATTCCCTCTTTTCTTATCTAGTCTACCCCAGTCCACTTTCACGATCGCATTCTGCAAGAAGAGATTGACAGACTGGAAGACAGCGACTACGCAACAGCCGGAAGTAGCAACCCAAGCCATGAAACGTACCAATCAACAGTCGTTGAAGACGATGATACTGAAGAAGAGATCAGTGTGAACACGAGGCTACCTCCACTCAAACAAATTTCACGTGATGAATTGCCGCCCTCTCCACCCTAGAAAAGGAGACATTTCAGGACCCTTTCATGTGGTCATGTTATTATTACTCCAACTGACCAAGATTCCTTAAAACTGTAAATTCCAAAGCGCTGTTACGCGAGTTTTTCTCCCATATGTAAATATACTTCGTGTTTTAATAGAGAATTATTGCATTTATAGCGTTTTATTATACTTAATTTTAATGCTGACTTTTTAATCTTGCTCGAAAGAAATTAACGAGATAAAACATTCGATTTTCAGCTCAGAATCGTTCGTGTCGTGATTCTAAAAATGATTCTGTTCTTTGCAAAATGTCAGTTGGGAGCACTTCTAATGAGGCCTAGTTCAGAAGCAAGGTCTTTCTTCCATCATTCCGTGATTTCCATGATTATCTGATTAACCTTCCTAACATGATTTGCTTTTAAAAGGGCAGCCAATGACAAGCTCTTATCTGATAACCAGGTGTTGTCTGTCTTGTAACCAAAGGCGTTTGCCACTTAGTTATGTTTTCAGAATAATTATAACTTAATTTACTGGAGAATACTGATTTTAATCAATTCTATAATAATATCGTGTTATGTTCGAGAATATGGCGACATGGAGGAGACACAGGATTGAGTGTGCGATCGGCAACAAATCCAAGCTCAAATGAAGGTGTAATTAAGACAGAGCACATGGATAATAAGACGAGTGGCAATTGCGCATGTGCAGACAGGAGTGACGTTTACATTAATTAGCATAATTACGAATAATACTGTACATCTTATACATCTAGTTTTATTCCTATTGTATTTTCATTTTAGTTTCAAAGATTTGCTATGACAGTATTTGTCAGTATTATAGCGTTTACAGTACAGCAACAATAGTGTAAACGCTTCACGATGCGTAATCATGAAGAAAACTCGGAACGCAATTGATGTACATTGTACAATTTACTGATGTAAACGCTCACATTTGATCTGACCGGTCTAATATGGACGTCTGATCGCATTTAAATCGTCAATTTAACCGAACAACGTCATTGCGGCTTTCAGATTTCAAGTTTGTTAAACCTTCGACAGAGATCGATTCAATCTGACCATGATTTAAGATAGCAAACAAAACCAAATTAGGTATTTAGCACCAGGTTGCTTGAGCGGGTTCTTTAGCAGATCATAAGCCGAAAGAGCAGCCAAATTTTCATATACAGGGATGGCGAACAATATTTGGTAGCTTACATCAAATAGAATTCAAAGAAATTCTAATGGCTCTGCAGCCTGTAATGGCCTTACGTCTTAATTGATCTCTCCCTGTTCCAGTCTAGTCTCCCATATAGTTGTAAATCGTATATAACTGCTGTAAGGCTTGTAGCTCTCTCTTTCTCTCGTCGCATTCACTGTCTCGTGTGGTCTTAGGCATAGAGATCTGGCTACAACCGACAGATGAATCCATTCGCCATCTCTCCGGCTTGTCCACGGACCAGAGCGGAACACAAATTCACATAAATATGACTTCGTTTGCGCTCGTGTCTCGTCCTTGTTATGACCGCCAAGCGCGACATTTGGTAGTCCGGACGTGTATCAAGCAAGGGAGAGACAAGCTAAAGAGACATTATCAACGCTAATCAAGGCTTACGGGTCAGGAATGGGGTGCCGTCACAATTGATTGGGAGTTACCAAAGATGAAGAAACTTCCTTAACGCCTAGCATTCATCTTTGCTCTTTTCTAAGAGTATCGATCTTCAAGAATTGCTCTTGATTGTCAAAGTTGTCCATTTTCAGTTCAAAAGCACGTGTGGCACTGCATTAATGGAATAGTATACGCCAAGTGCAGTCCCAATGCATTTCGGAATACAAGGGAGTTGACTCTGCCACAAATAATTATGACCTCAATTGACCTAGTGCTGTCTCAATGCATTTTGGAATTCTTGCTAGTTGACCTCTGATGACCTCAGAACATGGCTTTGTTTGAAGTGCGTTCCATCGTACTCTTTCCTGTGATGGTCTATTTCAAGGATTGTTCTTGGCTGTCAAAATTGCCAATTTCAGCTCAAAAACACGTGACTGCGTGTACTAGCTTAAATCCCAAAATGTATCAGGACTGTACTTGGCCAATTGTTCATAGCTGTCAAAATTGTCGATTCAATTGTCCGCATTGCTTCCAGGTAGATTTTTGCTCGTAGTGCAGTATCTTGTAGACTTGTTTTATACGAATCTGATGCAGTCTCACAAGTACCACGTGTGACTGCCTCGAAATCACATTGGATGGTGCGAAGGAGGTTATGCATCGAACTGAACAGAAATAGATTTCAAAAGTGACGAACAAACAATACATATAGTTTCCTTAATCTTACAACGTAGTGTCGAAGTACAATTAATATTTGTAAAATGGTTATTAATTGAATAGAGTGAAACCTGTCTACAACGGTCACCTTTCGGACCTGAGAATAATGACCTTTATAGACAGGTGACCTTTCTGTCCAGGTTGATTTCTATAGAAAGTGTCACTTTGGGGTTATGAAGAGTGTCCGTTATACACAGGTGGCTGCTCTATAGAGGTGGCCGCTAATACAGGTTTGACTATATTATAATGTACTGTACCTTGCTCGACTCAGTTTACCTACTTCTAATGAATTCCTTTATTTTCAACAATTTTCCTTTGATTTAGAACATTTGCGATTATACATCAAATATGGTCTGAGTAGATCTCTAAGTAACGGAAGAAAAACGAGCGAACAGTTCGCATATATTTGAAATATATAATAAATTTGGCTACTGGAGGAATCTTCCACAGCAATTACTTCTGATTACGTAACCAAAAGGAACAATTTTCAATTGAAAAGATAAAATTATTTTATATAAAGGAGATTGCTAATAATGTTTGACCTTTTGGCTTTCGGATTGAATTTCCCAAAGCAGACAGGAAACAATAGATTCATATTTACGAGATACCTGTTGCTGAGTACCGCGTCCACTGATGAAATCAGTAAACAATTCATAATTAATTGATTGTCGGACAGTGGATGATTGATGTAATTTATAAATCAACGACCCGCGTTCCAATCACTTTACGGCCGATTTGCGGGTCAGATTATTTTTGTAGCGCTTACTGTAATCCCAGAGGCGGACTCTGGGCCTCGATAATTAAGTACAGTGGAACTATAGTAACTAAGACAGGGTCTACGCTGCGGACTGAAATATCGAGGCTGTCACGGGAGCAAGCAGAGGCACAGGTATGTAGACCTTGGGCATAGGTAGGCCTTGCGCTTAGGCCTTGGGCTTGAGACCAACTGGGCGTGCTTTTCGATCTGGCATCGATTATTACCACAATCGGGTCTTTCTAGTGGGCTAATAAGGCTCTAAGCGATTCACGCCTTCACGCATGTATGTAGCTTACTGTACCTGTTAAGGCCATTTAGACAACATCACATGCCCCTGTAGTCACCTGTTCAACTTTGACGGTGACTCAACCCGGTTGTCTCTTCAACCTTGAATTCCGCACACATTCCATGGCTTTGAATGAAGCGTTGTTGCCTTCCATTGGCCCTCGCAGCACGGTTCTTGAAACACACCACCAACAATTTCATGAATCGAACAGGAGTCACTCCGCTCACAAACGATGTGTGTTCTACGACTATTATAGAAACTTCTCGAGAGATTCGTATCGTAGGCGTAGAGTCATCCTTCGCCGAAATCGCTTCTACACTCGCGCGAATTTACTCGCGAGAAATCTGAACAGCATGGATCCACTTGTGAGTTTGTTTTGATAAAGATCAAGGGCGTATTTCAAGGCAGCATCTTCTGAGGAATACGAGCGTTTGTTTTGAGGGATTTTCTCGGATTGCACAAAGGAGTTTATAGCAGGTTCTCAAAGCAATCTCTCATCGTGGAACCCGCGATGGAGTTGGACAGCCGCTCACATAACCATAACAATAATTATAGCTATTCAAAGTCAGCTAGTTCATCGTCTAGTTTCAAAAAAACAAGTCATGTTTCATCTCAAAGGACATCAGCTACAGAAGGTCGGCAGGTGAGTGAATCAAGTTGCTATATTCACACGGCGAAGAGCCGTTCACCACTAAAGTTATATGATTGATTAAAATCTAAAATGACAGCTCTGTCTACAAGTAGCTCGCGTTTGTTTTTAATTTCGCTTGGAGGTCACTGGGTCGTAAGTGTTTCGCAAATAATCAAATCTGTAACGGAATCCAGGTAATTTATTTAAATTATTGCCGCTTGATCTTTCCCACCGTTGAATCGTTTTTGTTATTATTGCCCAACCCTTGTGAAGTCAAGTGCTTCCCATTTCGGGACTATATGCATTGAATGAATCGCTTGTGATAACAACTTATACGTCACAAATTCGTACAGGTTTCCGTTATCGAAGGAAAACCTTGAATGGATTAAAATAAAACACAGCAGCTTTATTGTCCCGCAGACGACAGTGGGTCTCTCAGGCTGTTGTTAAATCGATCTTTATCGACTGTTGAAGTCAAGTTTATTCGTGAATGCATCGCTGTGGGGTTCTAATAGCCGCATTACAAAGACCCACAACGGGGAAGCGAAAGAACTCAATCAACCATACGAACAACAAAAGGGACTGAGAACGAGTGTCTGTAAGCCTTTAGCGTATATCTTAAATAAACAAAACGGTAGATACTTTAGCATCAAACTGACCATTTCAAACCGATCTACTTAGAGGCAATTTCGAAGGCAATTAGTTTACTACGAAGTCTATTCACTTCATATTCCCCTTGTACTGCCCGGGACATTCACAGCAGGTCAAGACCTGACCTCTAGTGACCCCTTTTGATGCCCCCTTCTTTGGGCGCACCCTTTGAAACACCGCAAATCAATCGCGGCAAACTCTTTCAAGCAAAACTGAACCAAGGTTGTTACCATGACGATAACACACGGTTCACTATTACGTCATTGTTTTAAAGGTAAACAAACTAGAGACTTCTCAAGTGATTTTAAAACGTGTCAACAGTGTTTTTATGTCTGTGGCGAATATAAACATCAATATTAGGATAGACGCATTCCAGTCAGATCGCTCTTTTGTACAAGGCGTCCACATTGCTTCAGACCTCGGTAAAAATAAATAAAGTCTAAGACCCGTAGCAGAAAATAACACTACGTTCAATGACAAAGTCGCTTCAAAGGAACAATAGAGGAACCGGACATCTGTCATGGGAAGCCCAAGCAAAACCAGGTTCCAAACCCTGTGTCCCATCAGCTGGGGTCTGGGGCACTGTAAGTCCTTATCACCAGTGGGCCCAGGGTAGAACCTCGTTGGGATGAAAAAGTTTTGAGGTTTACTAGGTAATTTATATGCAAAATTACGCATTATCTGCTACAGTTTTCTTAATTTCTGTCATTAAAAATTTATAAAGGAAAAATAGCATTTGAAAAATGTAAGAGAGAATATAGTTTTACATTACTGTGAACAAATCTATCTGCTCCGCGGAAAAAAGCTTTGTTAAAGCTTATCGGAAAGTCAGAATAAATGATGATGAAGTGATGATGAATCTAATAAACGTTGTAACCATGGAACAGATTACCTTTGCTCAAATTTGTAAGACAAATGGATATCAAATTTGATATGGCAAGCTTCAAAGACTCCTTCAAAAACACAAATCGATAATCCGCACTCAGGGAAACGTATTAATACGAGATGTCTGCTGGCCTAAAAATTGATCTGTTTGCTATTTTCTTTGCTAAATTAAAACTAATAAATATTTAGCTATTAACAGGCTGAAGATACCACCTCTGCAGATATGTTGAGCGCTCCCTCGTTTGAATCGATCAAGAATTTCTTGTCAACTTAAAAGATGTCAGAAAAACAATACATCAATCAGATGTCGCGAAAACTCTCTCTCTCTCTCAGTTCAGGTGGCTCGCAATGAGCTCCTGTGACCAATGGCAGAGCACCATCGATTACGATCTTCAGCCATACTGTATATTCGGCACATAGCCTGTAGTTTAATTAGCCAATTCCACTTTCATGTAATGCCATTACATTGGTAATTTTACCCCGATTTAAAACACATTAAGATTATTAACTACAATCAATTGATTATAATTATCTTTATTCCATACCTGAAAGCACTCGTAAAGCTCGTTTACTCGACAAGTCACTGTTATTCGTTCTCAGTCCCCTGGTAGCTCGCGCGTTCCTAAGCTTCTGTCAACTTTTGAACGCCATCCTTTGGGAAACCGTTCTAATGTTTGTTTTGATCTCGAACATCGCTGTCCAAACTTGCCCATGTGTGACGATCAAGATTGGTTTACTAGTGTGAGTTGCAAAAGCCTGTTCGTCGTTTTGAACTCTTCCATGGCCTCGTGTTTTACCTTGTGCAGCCCGTGTTTTGTACCTTTGCTCGAATAAACACGGGAGAGATCATTTTGAAAGCACGTATGGTCGTGATTTGTTCGAGACTTTTGTTCTGTCCAACCGTGCAACTGAAATGGCCGTCTATGCGATTGGCAATCTTGATATTCACGATGATTACATCAGTGCCGAAGAGAATGCTGCAAATCTGTTGAAATCCGTCCGCGAACAGGTGGGGTCTACCGCAAGTCAATAGCAGTCGTGAAATTTAGCAACATCATAACAGCCTTCAATGTCTTACACTTGAAGTCTCTTTTACACCCTTGCTGATACATTATTCTATGCCAGATACTATAAAATAGAAGGGTGATTATCTTTATTGTTGATATTTTGCATTCTAGGAAGCACAATTTGAGAAATTAAGTCGAGATCTCGAACTTGAGCGACAAAATGTGGCGTTACAACTTGAAAAGGTGTGTCGATCTTTTATGATTCACGTAAATTTAATCCACTATATAATTCTGATTTCCCCATGGAAACAGCTGAAATATTTCACGTCATCAATCAGGCATGATGAGATAGCTTCTGTTTTATCTCTGTGCAATTACTTACTCGATCGTTTGAGCCATTACGGTTTATTTTTGAACCGAGAACAAATCGGTAGGCAAAATTTGTATATTTGATCTGGTAATCGTTGGTTGTGGTTTTTTGTAGTACTTTGACCAGGATATGTCTGTGGTTTACCTATTGTGTCCATGTTCACAAGATCTGTGGTCGTATTTCAATTGCTTTCATTCAATTATTATCCACAACTTATGTGATCTTTGCGGGCATGAGGTTTAACATTGCCCCTTGAAAATTCCCTTCAATTGTAGTAAATTCGATGCCTAAGCGGCATAAAGAACAATAGCAGATCTTGTCGAAGGACAAAGAAATCACTCGACCTTCCCACAGACAAAGAACCCCGTATTTTCGATCTTGGTTTGAAAATGTTGACTTGTGAGGCTTGTGAAAAGGTGGGGTGGATTGTTGGTGAACTGTTGATGGTCGTTCAACGTATGTTTTCTGCTTCGCTGTTTTAGTGTCGAGCTGGATCGGAGAGTGCTAGCGTATCGAGCGTAAGGTAGGTCTATTATGTTCTTCAATGAATTATTTGTTAAAAGTCGAATCGCAAATGTGTTTGAAATGGCATCGTTTTGAAACTGCGCTTTGGGAAATTGGGTTTAAATTTCATGTTGTACATTTTCCAGTGAAATCAACAAGGCTTTGTTACTGAATTTGATTGAACGCAATAAATGAAACAGGATTTCGTCTTTACTACCTGCAAGCCGTTTATTACGTTGGTGTGCGACGATCGCCAGGTTTTCATTCTCAAAACGTGCGAGGTATCTCAAGTCTGTGACGAGCAGACGTCAAAACTAACCCAGAGGCGGCAATGTTTTGATTTGAAACCGTCGCAAAGTAAACATCGCTCGCAAGTTATCCCAGGCGATATTTCACGGACTTTCTTGATCGCAAAACCAACAGACTTTTCATTCTTTTCACCGTTTGTTTTTTGTCTTTTGATTTTGGATTTCGGCATCAGTTGTCATCCAAACATTGGAATTGTTCGTTGATCCTGTCCATCGAGTCAGCCTTGTTGTCTAACAATCAAAATGGCGGTGTCAAACACGTTGCTGCCAACTCCAAAGGAATCCATCGTAAACAGCTGTATCGTCGCTATAATTGCAATTTGAAGATCACAGAAAATCACAGTCGTCGCTGTGTCGTTCGCTGTTCCCATCCTGTTCTTCGTGATGAAAATGATGACCGTGATTTGTTTTCGTTTATTTCGCGTGCGGTTTTATTAAGTTGTAATCGTTTGTTATGATTGAACAATTTGCGACTTCCTCGCAACTGGATTTTCCATTTTTATCACCTCCTTTCCTGGATTTCTCGCCTCAAGCGATGATCTCAAGTTTCTCGAAGTTTTTTCTGCAATTTGCCCCATGATTATGCAGCTTTGTGCTTGCTTCAAAGTGATACTTACAGCACCCCTCTATGGCTCCAGACTGTGGCTTCTTCCTATGAAAATACTTGTCACATAAATATAAGGCCATAGACAGCACTTTGTTCACCTGAGCTAGGCATAGTCTAGGTGAAGACCAGCCAGCTTGTAAAAGGAATCCATATTTATCAGTACAAGACAACCATTAGCGCCAAGTGTGCGTTTCTACACATTGCAAATTAGTCCTAATTTATCTTTGAAAGCTGTCCATGCCTAAACTTTGGGATAAAATTTATAAAACGACAAGAAAATTGAAGGACTTTGTGCGTTAAAAACTAAACTGCTTCCGGCTGGGAAATATTAACAGTGATCAACAAGCTTCCTCGTATTGCGAGCATATAGTTCATTATATTACCAAAATAACAAGTCATGAATAGCAAGCTTCTGACATAGATACCGTAACGTTTTTGGTTGCAAGTCATTTCTTTGATGCAAGGTATAGAGGCTTAGGATGTTGAGCTGGATGTGTAATGACCGTACAAGATCAACATTAAATGCAATATATTGAAACCTGTCTATAATGGTCACCTTCGGGACCTGAGGAAAATGACCTTTATAGACAGGTGGCCTTTCTGTCCAGGTTGATTTTTATAGAAAATGTCATTTTGGGGTTATGAAGAGTGGCCTTTGTATACAGGTGGCTGCTCTATAGAGATGGCCACTAATCAGGTTTGACTGTATATTGCGTCGTGTTAGACTTCCTTATGGATTTCAGGTCTGCACTTGATGAATTAAAACTAAACCAGTCTAAGCTCAATGTAGACTAAATAAGGTTGGTTGGCTTTGGTTAGTTTTTATGAATTTACGCTTGATTTCTTTATTTGTATATGTTGTAGTTCAACGGATGATTTCGTGTGGAGGTCAAGAAATCGTCATACAAGTGACAATGACAGTCAACATTCTGCCGCTCTTGTTGACTCTTGTTTGTAAGTTGGATTTTCGACTGTGTTGTATTGATGTAAAGCAGTCAGGTATTGTATCATATCTACATAGGCTACTAAATTACCGTATTCCGGAGCATTTAATTCAGTTGAAGTCGAGCTCTAACTGAACAGCATGAAAGTGAGAATGCACAGAAATAAGAGGTTACATAACAGTTTGCGTGCTTAAGTCACATCCACTTTTAAGCTAGCATTTATAAATATATCCTTAAAAATTGTTAATTTATTGACTTGAATTCGATGCAATTTGAATCATCAGCTGCAATATATTAGGATAGTGCTTTGGCGTATCTTGTGAATTCTGTCAAGCTGAAGACTCCTGACTACATTAAATTTATTGTGACTTAAATTGTTTTTTTTTGTCAACTTATTCATAGGAGAGACCTTGAAGAAAGAGGATTTCCAGCTCAAGGGTAATGAAAAAATTACATTTTGCTGTGGCAGTGCTGAGATATGCAGTGACGCTTCCTGTGCACAATATTCTCCGACGTCAAGCATTGTGTCATCCAAATGCAATTTTTCATGCGCAATTTAAATTTGTGCTGCATGATATTGGGATATCTAGTTGATTAACAAATGGATAGAGTTATCTTCGTTTGAAATGCTTGTAGCGCACTCATTTCTATTTGCCTATATATTTGATATGTGCTGCTCCTTGATGTCAAAAAGGTTATTTACAAATACGCAATATACATCATTTTTGATCTCAAAATTCTCATCCTTCATATAGACTGCACTTAACACTGTCTTGTCTTTTAGCACATAATTACAGTGCTCATTGCAAACAGTAAATTGTGATAATTGATAGGTTCTCCTTGATGCAGAAATCAGTTGTCGTTTAAAGTCAATTTAGTTTACCATAAAAGCAATTGGCCATTTTGGGATTCAGGCTAGTTGACCTCTAATGACCCCAGACACTTGCTTTGTTTGAAACGCATTCAACCGTACTCTTTTCTGTGATGGTCAATTTCAAGGATTGTTCTTGGCTGTCAAAATTGCCGATTTCAGCTCAAAAACACGAGACTGTAGTAGCTTAAATCCCAAAATGTATCAGGACTGTACTTGGTCAATTGTTATATAGCCTTGAATTGATAGCACGTTATTGCTTGATATTGGATCACTGAGCCTCAGCTCGTTGCTGTGTTTTATGAAGATTAAATTATATTTCATTACGATTAACGGTTGACAGTGTGCTCCACAACTGAAACCTTTCCCTTTACAGGAAGGGTAATGATCCATAAAATCTTTAACCCTAGATTAGGTCTTGCCTTGGTTTGTGACGTGTGTTTTACTTTAGCCTGAAAAATCCATTAATTTACAAAGTTTTTTTTCATGGAGCAGAAGAAAAGATAGAATAATTTTATGATATTTCTTTGTTTTCTTAGCCTTATTTTGTTTTGATCAATTATCATTCATCAAGCTGATGGTTTTATATCGCAGGAATAATCAAGTTGGAAATTCAATCAAGACAAATAGTAAGATTCATTCCAATTGTATGTTATAATCAGGGGGCAGATTTAGGGTTTATCAAAGGGGTGTCCATTCTGGCTGGGGGTCTGGAGCCTGCCTAAAGGCCCAAGTAGGGGGCAGGGGATAAAGTCCCTAAAAGATTTTTAAAAACATAATGCATCTGCTCATTGTTGTAGTTGCCATAAATATCATCACCTGCTCTATTTGTGTTCTGACAGAGCTTGGTTCACAAACTGAATTGATATTAACCAGTGTCCTGCTTGTAAAACTATCTAAATGAAGGCTTGAAGTCGTTTCATCAATTTCTGATTGGTTGTTTGCTAAGGACTAACTATTCAATTGGTTATGTGTTGCTACTTTTGACTTGTTTCGAAAACGTTTATGCACGTCAATAGCAGGACTAAGGTTAAATGATCATTTAAAATTGGTTGCGATAGTAGCTGAGGTGATGACTGAGTTACACTGCAGTACAGTGCAACAGCTTTGATAAGCTAAGGCACCATTTTGATTAACAACCATAAATTACAATTGGGATAGAATATTAGTCGCGCAATTTAGACAGAAGTTAACGATTGCGTTTGCTAAAATTTCTACTCAATCTGTCCTTCTGCAAGTTTTCGAGTCCTTCATTTAGTCCTTTTTGTTTTGAGACCGATTTTGCGAAAGCTTGAATTATTTTGTAATGAAGTGTTATCTTTCTTCAGATATGTCACATCAGATTGCCAACCACAATTCGTCAAAGACAACACGGACCGTTGTGAAGTCTGGAACTTATCAGCAGAATGGCTATGATGACGATTATGTCAACATTGATGCGAACGGCGATCATAATGGTAATTATTCTAATTTATGCATCACAGCTGCCTTGCGCAATACAGTTGGAGTGTGTGATGAAATGAAGTGTGGTAGTTTGCACTTGTAGAGTCACTAGCATGTCTCCTGCCTTCTAGCAATTAATATTCCATGTGTCGACACTTTAGCAGCTAGCAACTTGCCACACTCCGTTAAAAAAGCAGGTGGCGCAGCTAACGAGGCGGAGCGAAAAAAA
>OFHS01000490.1:23978-41616 GCA_900245855.1 Calvadosia cruxmelitensis
TTATTTTAGAGGTATTTAATTAATTTAGGATATTATTGTATTTTCTTATTAGATTAAGTTTTATCTATTTATTTCTGATCTTGTACCATTAATATTCCTGGTAAATTGTTTTCTTATAGCCAGGATAAGCCAGGAATTCCTGACACAGCACACTGTGAACTCGAGTCATGTGAAAGTTATGTAAAAAAAAACTGTGTGAAACTGTGTAAAAACTGTATGAAGATTGACCTTTTCGCATCGTTTTCGTTCTGTTTTCATATCCACATGGTTTTCACGTGGTGTTTGCTATTTCACATGGTTTTACAGAGGGAGCTTCCCATTTCGCATTGTTTTAACTGGTTTTTTCACGTTTTAGAATTTATAGTGCCGGTCGCTGCTTAGCCTAATAAATCATGCCGGGACCAATTTTCCAAAAGATTTGCTTTTATAAGATGATTGTTAAATTTTTTTCGATCTGGGATTTCTTTTAATGTTAACCACTGTATCCAGTGTGCTTTCTATTGTACCGCACTGTACATGCTTTAGTATTGGCTATATCGTATGCTCTTCTGTTTGTAGAACGGAGTGCTCTGATTTCAAGGTCGTCATCTGCCGCAAGTTCTCTATCTGGTCGAGGCAATCCTCGTGATGCAGGTCAAAGTCAGCAAAGCTCAACTGTTGCCACTTCTGTTGCTACTGACGGTTCGATTGTCACAACTTACACAACAAAAACAACTACAATTACTGAGGAACCAAAGGCTGTGGGACATAACTACGTTGTCAATTCTGTCAACGGTGGGGTCGACGAATATGCCATTCCGCAGAAATATGCAACATACGATAGGTCCCACTCCAGTAAACATAACAGTTCGTCGTCATTCCAAGACAACAGCTATTCTAACACTCTGCCAAAGCCTAGTCCGGTCTCGCAGTCCACAGTTCCACCATTTGCTCACTCAACTCCTGAAGTATCGGAAGAAGAACGCATAGCTGCTGATGGTATGTTTGATTTCTTAATTTCTTTTATTTGTCCAAACTGCAGACAGTGTGGGCTTAGAATGTTGCCGTGGCTTCTACGCTGTATGCATCGATTCATAATTCAATTTTGTCAATAGTCGACCATTCTATCTAACCATTGCATCTGGTTAGGTATGAAAATATAATTATAGTTGCATATATTATGCATTGCTTTCGTAATGATGAAGTGCCGTGTACAACATGTCTTCCGTCTTTTGATCAGTAGTAAAGACGTCATTTTCTGTATTATAATGCAATTTATTTATGTCGTTGCCATTGCTTGCTTGCAGGCTCTCGTGTCTTAGTGAGGAAAGTTGTCACGACAACCACCAGAGTCCTAGAAGATGATGATGACATTCCCGATGTGGAAGGATCCAGAATTGAGGTCAGACACATCTCAAACCAGCATTCTGTCCAGACAAATGGACGAGATGGTCGAGCAAGTGCCTCCTCTTCAAAGAGCGCACTGAGCAATCATGATTATGCGGACTCTCTGAAGCGACGCGAGGTGGCATCTGGTTATCGTTCTGCTGGCTCTGCTGCTGATGAACAGTCTTTTGCGCACAAGGCTTACTCCACGCAGTCCATGGATCGCTCGCGAATGCGTCACGGTGGCCATGATTCATCATACCACAATGCATATGCTTCAATTGATCGCAGTAAAGGTTTGCACCAGGAAGAACGGCAAATCATCCAAGAAGATGTCATCCACTCTGGTCACGCGCAGAACGCCATGTCAGCAAACAACGACTACAATGCAAATCAAATGCAGAAGTCAAACAGTGTGCATAGTGCCTCTGGTCAGGCTGGCATGACAGCTTTTGGCGGAAGCTCAGCTCGCAGTGCAAATACTGCTCAAGCCAGTTCATCAAGCTATGCTTACAACGAAAGCTACAACCAGTCCTCATCGTATGCCGATGGCTCGACCGGTGGAGCAAGCAGTGGTGGCGTATCAAAAGCTGCAATGGCTGGTGCTGGAGGGGGTGCTGCTGCTGCAATGGCTGCAGAGGATTCCTTTGTCATTGATGAACAAGTGACGTTGGCGGCTGGTAATAGCTCGCATGTAGACTACAGGAGTGACTCTATGATCAGGAGAGAGAAATTCAAATATTCTGACGGTACGTTTGTAGCTGTGCATGAAATGATCTTATTAAAATGATGAAAACTGTCTTCTAGAGGTGAGCTAATTGCTCAAAAAATAGGCTAACGATCAAGGCTTATACTTCTTATCTCAAGGCGCAAATTACTCGGATCATGACTCAAATTATTCGCCAGCAAGGCTCAAATTGCTCAGAGATTAATCGGCCTTCGTTGGTTAAAATCGATAATTCGTCAACTTGATTAATCAACCCATTTATGTATAGAGTAGAGTCTATAGAATTGTCAACTGTCCCTCCTTAGCGACTTTGTCTTAATTGAATTAGCTAGGCTCTCAATACCTCAAAGATGTATGCTGAAATTGCTGATCTTATATGCAGCCAAAAGTGTACAGTTGCATTATAGGACCTACGAATCAAACTGCAGTCAAGCCTGTATTAGCGGCCACTTCTATAGAGCAGCCACCTGTGTATAAAGGCCACTCTTCATACCCGCACAGTGACACCTTGTATAGAATTCAACCTAGACAGAAAGGCCACCTGTCCATAATGGTGGTTTTACTCGGTGCCCGAGATGACCGTTATAAACAGGTTTCACTGTACAACCAAACCTGTATTTGCTGCCATCCCTATACTGCAGCCACCTGTGTATAAAGGCCACTCTTCATAACCCCACAATGACACTTTCTACGGAAGTCAACCTGGACAGAAAGGCCACCTGTCTATAAAGGTCAATTTCCTCAGGTCCCGAAGGTGACCATTGTAGACAGGGTTTAACTTTCACTGTACTGTACTTGTCCTGTCAATTTCTTAGAGCAAAAGCAGGGCGGCGCTGGTTTGGACCTTGACCTTTTGGACCTGTTGATGTTCTTGAAGACTGACGATCTTATCTTGAAAGCCAATTCAGCTGGTTACATTCAACATCTTTGCTATAACGATGATGACATCAAAATCAAAATAAGGTGAGGAACACTATGAACCAGAGCCATGTGAAAATCATGTGAAAATAATGTGAAATCAATGTCAAAATCATGTGAAAATAATGTGAAATCAATGTCAAAATCATGTGAAAATTATGTAAAAAATGTGAAAATATGTAAATAGTAACACAGTTTTCGGCATGACTTTTGCATGGATTTCAAATGGTTCCATCAGGTAGTACTAGGTGGTTGTTTTAGCCATATGTAACTGAAATTTCTTAAATGAATATCATGCATTCATTCTCTTTAGGGAATTGGATATGATTCCTCTTCTTGTGCGTTTGATGGAGCATGAAAATGAAGATTGTCATCGCAATGCAGCTGGTGCATTGAAGAACCTTTCTTACGGACGCTTCATGGATGACAACAAGGTATGCCCGAAGGATTACTTCAATTTCGTTTTAACTGGTTAACGTTTCTATATATGAATCGAGCAATCACTGAATAGACACATAAAAAGTGGTCTTTTAACACAGGTGGTCACTCAACACAGGTTTTTACTAGGATTTGATGGACTGTAGCAATGTAAATGTCACTTTTTTATCGAGGGTAGCCCAATAAGCCAATGGCATTTCTCCCTTGAGGTCCTCGACAATTAAAGCCACCGAAGACAGTACGAATAATTATATTTGTCGGTTAGACCACAAGTCGAACCTGAGACGTCTGACTCGCAGGCACACATACTAGCCTCTAGACCACATAGACACACAAGACGTTTGTACTAGACAGGAGTGGAAGAGCTAGTCTATGTTTATAACTCGTCAGAGTCATAACAACTAGTTTGCTAGCTAATGCATGTATTTTTGTCCAATTTCATTGAAATTAATATTGCGTCATTATTGCTTGTTGTCAACAGTCAGCCATCCAGGAATGTCAAGGAATTCAAGTATCAGTGAAGCTGCTCCAATCCACCCGTTCGTGGGAGGTAATTATTTCTTTTGGTTGAACTCAATTAATTAACTTATTCTTAATTAATCTTAGATTGGATAATTAAATATGTTTTCAGAAAGGAATTTCCTTTTTTGGCGTGTTTTGATTTGAAAATGATGTTGACTTCATCAGATAGAATGGATGTTATTGTCGCGTCTGGTAAAGTCAAAGATCAGACGTTGTCTCTACTCACAATCAAAGTTGTATTATCACAGACTGACGCTTCCTTCTTTAAACTGTCATCATGTGATATACAAATTACATATTTACAAAGGATTATAGAATTAACCTTACTTCAGCAAATAAAACAATAGCGTAGCCAGGTCAGTTGACGAAGAGATTAAAGAATTGCTTACATCGCAAGATTATCTACAAGACATGACGTAGAGATTAAATTACATCAACAGACGGAGACAATTACAAGGCGTCTATATATGTCATAATTGCATCACCTGTAAAAATACCACAATTATTTAATGATGACACAATGGCAATTTGGCATGAAATGCGTTCTTGTAGCTAGCGTCAACTACTCAACTTGTTTAATAAATCCAACTACAGTCAAACCTGTATTAGCGGCCACCTCTATAGAGCAGCCACCTGTGTATAAAGGCCACTCTTCGTAATCCTAAAATGACACTTTCTACAGAAATCAACCTGGACAGAAATGCCACCTGTCTATAAAGGTCATTTTTCTCAGGTCCCACAGGTGACCGTTTTAGACAGGTTTCACTGTATTCATGTTTGATACAATACAACCTCTTTAGTATCACTGTGTCATGGTCTCTCTGTGTGATGCCGTTTACTTTCTATTCTGCTTTTTATATTTTAACTTGCTTTGTATTGTGTTCTGCTGTACTCCTTTCTCCTTACTGACTGTAATTAACATGTTGTCATTTTTCATAGGTGCGAGAACATGTGACAGGCATCTTGTACAATTTGTCATCATCGTCGGTAAGTAGGATGCTGACAGAAGTTTTTGTATTTGTAATTCATCTAAATTTGACGAGAAACAATATACGAGGGATATTACACAGGGCAGTTTTATCCGGCAGACACTCAAAGCATGTGCTTTAGGTGCTCAGTTGGGATAGGTCCTTTCCAATGGCATTTTCCAACATTTAAATGTGTAGTACCGGTATTTAGATTGTAGGCCTACACAACGAAATCCTCTCCAGAGTGCCACTGAATTGATGCATTCCATTTTGTTGGATGTGAGCTTCTGCAAACTATGATCTAACTTGTCGAATAGCAAACATTTTCGCAGAGCCGTACATTTCAGAATATTTAATCATTTAAGATATTCTATTCCCTCTTAAGAACAGTTGTTAACAGGAAAACATATCTTCCATGAACATTAATCGCATACTGTTATTAATATTACAACCATTTAATCAATATTACGTCAACAATGCAATGTCGCAATTTAAAATTCGAGAGTTTTGGAGTATTTTGATTCGATTTAGACGTGTTTTTGTCATCTCTGAGTTCCTTTTACCCTTCATGGAGAAGTCCTTTATGTTAACATGGTGTTGTAGACCTTCTTGAGTCCTGGGGATGAATTATGTTTGTTTGATGATTATTTTATTACTTTGTCACAATTTAGTAACTTTGTACTCGAATGGCTTTACTCATGGCCTGTGACTAAACCAATAGTCCAGGACTCAATCTCAAGCCCCATATACAGATGTTAGCAATTTAGTCCAGACTAGATGGTTAGTACCGGACTACGCTTAGTCCTGGTCCATAAATATGCTCCCAGGGAGTACTTGCCCCCGTGGATGTTCCATTGTTGACAAGCCTTCATGAATAACTCTTTTAATTGAAGTTTTTATTTCCATGCGTCTTTTAGACCATCAAATACGAGGTCCTTCACGAAGCATTTGAGGTTGTGACTCTTTTAGTCATCATGCCGCTGTCTGGATGGGACAAACGACTTGCAGACGAAGGCCGAATCCCTGGCGAGCTCATCTTTTCCCCTCTGTTACGCAATGCACTTGGCGTTCTAAGGAATGTCTCGTCTGCTGGGGCAGAAGCAAGAGATAGGTTACGTCGATACGAGGGTCTTATTGATGCCCTAGTCTGGATGTTGCGGGCCTCAATTGCTAAGAACCATGAAGATCTCAACAGCAAGGTGGGGGAAACGTCAGACAATCAGCTCATGTCTCTAAAGTCGCCATGCTTAGTGGACATCCCTTAGATGTTGGTGGACATATATTTCTAGATGTAAACTTATTAATAATGTGAGTCGGTCTCGATGTAAAGGATGAAGCAAAATTTCCCGACTATATAGTTCATTACCATAGACTTAGGTACAGAAGAAATTCAATAACTTGCATCCAATTATCCATTTACGTGTTGACCTTTGAAACAATTTTTTCTGACTATTTTCTACATTGTTTAATTGATGTTTTTTCTTTGGCAGATTGTCGAGAATATTGTTTGCACGCTGCGAAATTTGTCCTACAAAATCGATGTTGAAATCGACCGTGACGTTTATCCCGATGCTGTAAAGGTGGTTGAGAAGTCTCAACCTATGTCGCCCCCTCCCGCCCCTGATGATGTGGATGGGACCAAGAAACGACGCCCAAAGGACGACAGACCAAGAGATGCAGTCAAGTCCTATGGCTGTGCCCACATGAAACGAAAGCCCCCAAAGCAACGACGGAAATACAATCCATTCTCCCTAAAGCGCCCCGCCACCAAAGCCCCCGATGAAGTCACAGAATATGTCCGCCCCAGTCGCGATCGTGTCCCCTCTGGGGTCGAACTCATCTGGGACCCTGACACTGTCAGCATGTATGTCTACCTGCTTGACAAGTCACGCAATCCCATTGTTCTCGAGGCATCTGCTGCTGTCATTCATAATCTCGTCGCGTGTACTTGGAACGTAAGTTTTCAATAATTGCGGCTTATGTAGGTACTTGATAAATGACCTACTGTAATTGTGCCGGCAATCGTTGCCTTTTCTTTGCCACTCTCTTCGCGATCATAATTTTTTATGTTTTACCTCATGACTTTGTATTGCCATACTTTTTAGCATTGTTATAATCAATTTCATGATTTAAAGGTTACAGCAGTGCAATCTACCTGCATCAAGTGACCACCTGTGTTAAGAATTAAGAGACCAATTGTGTTAAGAGATTACCTGTGTTAAATGACCACCTGTCTTAAGTGACCATGTTTTATTTGCTTTGTTCGGCGCTTGAAACATGCTTGGCTTTACTTAATTATCTATATGATTTTCTTTCTCAGTGGTCTGCTCTTCTGCGCATTCACGTTCGCCGTGAAAAGGGTCTTCCACCAATGGCCGATTTGCTGCAAATCGAACACGAGTATGTCGTGCGAGCGGTTGCCGTGGCGCTTGGGAATCTAGCCCTTGATCCCAAGAACAGAGAACTCATAGGTTGGTTGGACTATTCCACTTCAATATACTGTAGTGGTGAAAACCAATTCGCAATTGTTCATTGGATGAGTGCAGGGTGTGGGTATCCGTTTGTGGAGAGACGTCCGCTAGATGTGATCGTATTTATTTCCTTTCTGTTTAGCTGTGAGGAACAATGATCCTACTTCCTTTGTTGAAAAGTAATTAATAAGATGCGAATACACATAATGCATGAAACGCTATTTGATTGTTGACAATGTCTCTATTTTGAAAGGAGTTGCAAAGTTTACTGGAGTTATGTAATTGTGTTCAACGTGACAGAGGTCGAAAGAGAGATGAACATGCAAAAGTCAAACCCGTATTAGCGGTCACGTCGATAGAGCAGCCACCCGGGTAGAAAGGCCGCTCTTCATAACCCCAAATTGCAAATTTCAGAGATGTGTGATATTGTTCTCTTATGTTGTAAATAGTGATGTTCATTTCGGGCCGCATTTTACTTCTAGGAAAATATGCGATGAAAGATCTTCTGGCTGTCATTCCGCCTCCGACCGCCAAACAAGGCATGGACGAGCCAGCTGATAATACAATCTGCTCTGTTCTTGGCACATTACAAGTCGTCACACATAAAGACTACAACAACTGCATGTAAGTGATGTGAAAAACTATGGATTTATAAGTTGACACAATTTTATTCTCACAGTTTGCGGGGAAATTTCTATGTAACATATTTGAGAGCCAAAAGTCGCTTGTCTACCGATGATTTCCATGTGCTGAGTTTATCCTGAAAATTCTCTGGAATAATCGTTGATCAACCAAATGACTTGCGAACATTATTTTGTTGATTTCCAGTGTCTGTTGTTTCCCGTTTTCATTTAAATTCTGTTTGCATGATTCGTTTCGCATTATCCTCCAAACGATTATCCACAATGATCTTTTAGATGCGGGTTTTTTTCGTATAAATGCGATTTACCTAACACTATGAACTGATACCATGTGAAATCCATGTGAAAATCATGTGGCCTTTTCACATGGTTTTTCACACTGTTTTCTAATTCACACGTTTTTCACATGGTTTTTCACATGGTGTTTTAAAATTCACATGGTTTTTCGCATGGTGCTTCCCATTTCACATGGTTTTCACATGGTTTTCACATGGTTTTGGATTCATAGTGTAACTCGATTGCTTGTTTCAGGTCAGCAAGAGAGGCTGGTGCCATTCCTAAGCTCACGGCGTTGACGAGAGAACCGGATTTAAAGAATGAAAAGCCATACCGGACTTATTCCCAGAGAACAGTCCTTGAAGCTAACAGGGTATGAAGTCCTTAATAAATGTTTCAATTACAGTCAAACCTGTATTAGCGGCCACCTCTGTAGAGCAACCACCCGTGTATAAAGGCCACTCTTCACAACCCCAAAATGACACTTCCTATAGAAATCAACCTGGACAGAATGGTCATCTGTCTATAAAGATCATTTTTCTCAGGTCCAAAGGGTGGCCGTTGTAGGCAGGTTTTACTGTATTATTGGTTAGGAATTCTATTGGTAAACAAGCACAGATCTACATGCATACAACCAACAAGGTTCATTATTACTTATGCAACATATTAGCTACTTTGTACTTTCATTGAACATATGATAATTCTGCTGATGCTATGCACATATTGTTATGCACAGAGTGTTCGCAAGCAAAGCCTTTGCTTATAGGCGACTTTTTCATCGATTTTAGAAATAGTCTCTTTATCTACATTGGGATCTCCTTGTTAACTGCGTAGAGATAGTTTTTACATGCATAATATATTCTAGTTTGCCTATACTGAAGGCAGCGTGCTCTGTATTGTCGCTTTATTTGATGTTTATTGGAGTGAATTTAGCAGTCTCGTAATTATTTGCAATCTATTTATGTAGCCTCTTATTCTATTTATCCTCAATTTCATACCAAACAACTTAGTTTTCAAATCGGTTCATTGCGACTCGTCTGTAGGTTCTGCTTCACATGTGGGAGTTCAAAGACATCCAAACTGTGATCAAGAAAGAGTTTTGGTCGCACAACAAAGCAATGGATGACGAGCGCGCACACAAACAGGCCACTCTGAAGCAACCGAAGAAACAAGGAGACACATTCGCTGAGATGGATAGTAACGCCATGCCTGTAACAGTCGACCGCGATGCCAGGCGATTCGTGATGGTCGACGAAAGCGGCAGCGACCGGCAACCTGTCGCCTCGGCTGAACTCAACCGAGACCGCATGAACAACGAGGCTCGAAATCGGGGAGCTGAGTACGAATTACGTGACGTCAGCCGTTTCCATGACGATGACTATCCAGACGACTACGATGGTAATCGCCACGAAGGTCAGCCTCTCTTCGCTGGTGGTAATCCCAGTGGGAGGCAGAAAGATACGAGGCTCATTGAAGATGACAGACGCGGTACTTCCAATGATAAGGTTCGCTTGATGGATGGCGATCCGTCCCACACAGACTCATGGGTGTGAAGCCCCGTTTGGAATTACTCACTAGTCCTAGTTAATAATGCACGAAGAGATATCCGTTTGGGTGTTCTCAATGACTTCATTTCTGAAGAAGAACTCTTGATACGACGTTGATACAACGCAAATAATACAACGTTACCTAGAAACAGCGAGCCCCTTAAACCTCACATGGATCGCCTTGCTATTTAAATATTACAATGTATTCAGTTGCTTTTCGTAGACATTAAGTGTGGTTTGTATAGTAGTTTAAGCGGCCTGTTTTAATACTCCTATGTTTTAATACTCTGGCGAATGTTTCTACGCTTTTCATTTGTCGCCGCTCACGATAGTTTTGTGACGCATTCACAGAGTGGCATTTACACTATGCGACGAGATTTCTTCGACATTACTGTCGCAACAATTGTCGACGTCTTACTTGATGCGATGTAAAACGTCGTGTATATTGATAAGGATTGCATTGTGACTGATATCGCTGTTGTATATCGACGCACTTGTCGCATTAGAATCTTTCGCATGAGTTTCAGAAACGTGTTGTTGTGGTTACTGTTGTCATTGGATATCTATGATGGCCACCTTTTCACGGAGCAACCTACTTTCTCGCTGAGAAACTTATTTTCTCGCAGACAAACTTATTTCCCAGATATTTCCCAGACCTTATATTTCTTCCAATAACAATTTACTTTCCTCCTTTTAAAACCTAATTCCTCTCTGAGCAATTTGTTTTACATGAAATCAAAGATAAAACTGTAGTTCGAGGGTTTATTGCCACTAAAGCAAGCGATTTAATGTATTATTAGTAAGGAAGATATAATTGCCCTTGTTGAATGACTTGCTCGTAATTCCTTCAGACCAATTAGTAAATTTTCTTAATTACTACCCGTTGCTGTGTTATGGTTATTTGCATCTATTGAGATTCTTTTTAGCGCAGGAATATTATTGTTCCGTTTACTGTGTAACCAATTAGAACAGACATTAATTATTTTGTTGTAATTTCAACTTTATTGTTGTTTGAACATTGTGACTATATGCTCAGCGGCATTTGTAAATTCACCACATATGGCGTATGATACTAAATCAATTAAAATCTTTCATAAAAGTGTGCTTCATCCTTTTTTAGATAACATGCGATTCTCAATAGATGTTTAGATTGCTACACTTGAAGACCATTACTTTGAATCAGATATTTTTAACATTACTCTTACTCTGAGTAATATTTTATTTGGCTTACTTTTTACTCATCATCAACATTATTTATTGTGAGCCAAGTAAGCCATTGGCTTTTTTTCATCGAGCACATATAGTCAAAGAGCAAGGGAAGGTCACATCCTGTATAGCATGTTAAAATCAAATGGGGCTTAAACAGTAAAATAATAACCCATTGGAATTTATACCATGAGACAGGAACAATAGACGACGTGCAAACGATGCAACAGAGACCAATCACGACGAACAGCGGACGAGACAGGATACGGCAAGCAGACAACACAGCGACGAATGAACACCAACGACTTGCACGCGGACAAGGACTTGAGTACCCTAATTACTTTTACTCGGAGTAGTTTTCAAACTGTTTACTTTTACTTTGAGTAACATGTTACTATGCTTACTTTAGTACTTTTAATCGAAGTAGTTTCACTTTGATTTACTCTTACTCAGAGTACTATAAATGCATCATTTCTACTTTTGGATATTACAACATTACAAAAGTCATTCCTTCGGAAAAACAAACGTTTAGGATTTAAATGCAGAAATGATTTCCCCAAACCGCACCGAGCCTAGTTTTTCGAGAAATGTAAGACGATGCAATAATCGGACCACACCGTTAAAAAATAAATAAATAAGTCTGCAGAAGCAAGCGCATTTGTGTGCGACGATGGCTGTCCCAAGAGTTTGAGGATCTGCCCACTAAACCACAAATCCAATGTCCCATTGTTCCCCGAGCGTGCTAGAAGAATGACTCTTTGTCGAACAGCTGAAACTTATCTGTACACCATATGTGTGTGTATTTGATCATATGAGCAACTTAAACCAATCAGCGTGAACAACAGACTTTTGTAACATTGTTTTGCATTGTGTCTCTTATAAACCGGATATTCTCGCACTGTTTCCTTGTTGAGAGAACAATAGAACATGCAGGCGGCAGTCAACAACACCTGTGAATCGGCAAGCGGCGTTTTTCGGTAAATTTTCGGCGGCTCGGCAGGACAGCTTGCTAGCTCATTTGAGGACACACGAACATCCCAGCAACTGCAAGAGTGAGCCTTCCCAAACATTTCAGGTAAGTTACCTCACATGCTAAAATAACATTGGAACAATACCTGCAATGGAATTGCAACGCAAGAACTCGTTGAATCAGTCTGTTGTTCGACTTTGTTTCTAGCAAATCTAACGTTGAATCGCTCATGCGAAGTTGGGCCTATAATATTGCGGTCAAGGCGCTATCGAACGAAAATCAATGCTGCTCTCCAACGAAATTATGGTACGTTTTTGTTGTTGTTGTTTTGTTGCGTGACTGCTCATTTCTGAAGCTCTGGAAATCTCTAGTCAGGGAATAGGAAATCTCAGTTGAGCATTCGCTATTTGTTGCTAGGCCACGCTTGCAGCCTGACCCGAACCAGAGTCGGAACTTCCCGGGGGCCGGGGCAGAAGCTGACTTCCCCAATAGGGGGCTGCCTTTTAGCGACATGCTTATCTAGAAGATATTTGTTTCTGTACTTAGTAATTGTTAGCGACAGGAGAACTGCGCCATTCAAACGCGCTCTAGAACATTCTATATTGTAATCGCTGGTTAGTCATCTCACATCTCTTAGCTGTTTTCTGCATCGCATCATTTTAGTATTAATTACGTCATTGTATTCTCGCAAGTTCCCTGTAGTCATAGCAACGACAGCTTCGTCATGGCACTAGAAATTTCTTCCTACAAATTCCCGCACATAAAATGTCTAGAATAATCATAGTTTTTCTTCTACATGACTCAGCTTGTCATTCATCATAGAGTATAAATACGGTTGTAAATCTCCGTTGCTTAGTAGTAGTAGTAGTAGTAGTAGTAGTAGTAGTAGTAGTAGTAGTAGTAGTAGTAATAGTGACAGCAGCAGCATTGGCATCTGGCATTATTCTCCGTTGGCTTGTACATCTCGCGTGGCTGTTGGCAAGAGCACCGGAGACACCGCTACTCGTTTGTGAAAGTCCCTCATCGGTTGGTGAGTCGTGACAACTGTGTAGTCGAGCCGTGTCTCGTCTATATTCATCTGATTTAAGTCTTAATACATTCATTGCTGGATTAAGGACAAGGCCTCCTGATCTGCGTACTGTATCTCTCATTTGTTGCCAGCTAGACGCACGTAACTCAGTCATTCAAGTCTAGTGCTGGAGTTCTGGATACGGAGAACCAATCACCATCATTTTACCGTTAAATTTACAGTCCTCTTTACTCGATTTATCAAACACTCCAACAGTAATGGCTAAGAAAACACAACTATCCCTTACGCAAAGAATACACCAGCTAATTGAACTGATCAGTAATTACTGTTACTCATTATTGACACATGATGCAATGCATTACATTGCGCGCGATTTTAAAATGCAATTCTGCAGGTAAATCATCACCGCTAGAAATATCCAACCATCTCATGAGAACAAGAACTATCAACCTGAGACAATGGGTTTACATTGACTCCCCGGAGTCCCCAATATTTGCCTTCTCCCCAGATAGGGGGTAGTTTAAACCGATATTCACTCAGTCCGGTAAAATTTCGATCAGCACTCTTTGTGACAACATCATTGCTGTTGAGTGAGTGATTTTACTCCTAAAGCGTAGATGCAAATTGGAAATTTTGTAAATATTATAGCTAGCTTTCTCAGTCGCTGGTTTTCGTTCGGTGAGTATCTTTGTCTGTCTTTTGGAATGAAATGACCACAGAATTCAAATAAACACAAAGAATTCCACTTCAATCTATCGTACGACTATCGTACGACTGTCGTTTGGACCTATTAAATAGTTGAGCCATTTGTATCTTCTTTCATTGCAGACCACAGTAAAATTATTAACACTCCCCCTCTGAGTTGCATTCTTCAGGAGTTACAGCACTGGCAGTGGCGTAGCCAGGTTTTAATTTTTGGGGGCAAATGGTTGAGAAGCGGGTCCCCCAGACCCCGAGGAGGCGAAAACGTTTTTGGGTGGTTGGTGTACCTGCAAGAATACGTTTCTGCAGAACTGCAGTTTCGAATCCAGTAAGAATATTTATATAGATTCCTGATTCATTCACAGTAAGACAGTAATATTCATTTTACAGAAAAGAATTACCCTCACCCCCAACTAGTTTCTTACCGGACTTCACCTTGTTTAATTTATGACTTGAAAGGGCATTGAGGGGGCGACTGCCCCCCTCGCCCCCCTTGGCTACGCCACTGAGCACTGGTTGAAACGATGTACTTGTTTTGAGCCGAACTCAATGAACTTCTGGATAGCTCGTTCGTTATTCAAATGACGAATTAAATTCAAACAAACCGTACCCAAATCGAGATCGCTCTGAACCTTTCCTCTAATTCATTGTTTAGTGTTAAGAGCGTCGAATGTTTTCCATAAATATTATTTGTGTGTTTACCCCAAGGTTCTTCTAATTTCAGTGTGAGTCAAAAATTGATGTGATCGTTACAGTTTTCAATGATAAATCTGCGACCCTTTTCACTGATGACTGAAATGTGAAGCCTGGCCTGGTGAATTCCTCGTTAAGCCTGGTTTCCATTTGAATCGAGAGCACCCGCCGATTTTCGTAGGCTCCTTGCGGAGCAATGGAAACCGCGCATCGGGAGATCGGGAGTGAATCGGAAGGAGCCGGCGATTTTTCAACTCGTTGAATTTTCGGGAGCAATCGGGAGCGCACCGGCGGTGCAATGCGTTGCGGCGTTCCTGATTCACTTGGAAACCAGGCTTTACCAGGGCAGTACCACCCAAGGAAACACCAAAAGTCATGACGACACGGACGCTTAGATGACGTTTGGACGTCGCGGGTACGATGTGTGGACGTCGCGGGTACGTAGTAAAGACGTCTCGTGTTTACTGGGATAGCCCCCAAGACACAGATCCTACAGGGATTCAAACCCCACAGCAGGCGGAGAACGAATGCCAGCGATGCTGCTACAGTGAAACCTATCCATAATGGTCACCTTTAGGATCAGAGAAAAATGACCTTTGTAGACAGGTGGCCTTTCTGTCCAGGTTGATTTCTACAGAAAGTGTCATCTTCGGGTTATGAAGAGTGGCCGTTATACACAGGTGGCTGCTCTATAGAGGTGGCCTTTAATGCAGGTTTGACTGTGCTCGGCCAATGACATATTGGATTTCACACAAAAAATTAATAACTTTGATTATTCCCAGTTAGCATTACATCTACAGTACAATACTACCTGTGATAAGCGGCCATCTGTGTTAAGAAACCTCACTCAGGTGATACCATGCAATTTATCTGCGTTGGGAGACCACTTTCTGATTGTTCTCTTTGCTGGTCGCTCGAGACAGGCTAGACTCTACATGAAATTGTCAGTTTACGATTTTCTTACAATCGTTTGTCCTTGTTGGTTTTTTTCTCAAATTCTTCCCCTATTCCTAGGGAGCCATCTATTGCGGATCAGAGAAATGTCGGAACTTCTTTTTGCACAACCTCAACGCCAAAGTCATCACTTTGCTGTGGAGAATGACATACACAGGGGAATTTTTGGTCGTCATTCAAAGTTTGAAATACGTCATCTGCCGTAGCAAGTTCTCAAAAGAAGTCTGTCTCAATCTGGGAAACGGAACCTTCAGCGAACAGGAGAAGGAGGTTTATTCGATTTTCACCATGTGGCAGACGGCCACAATGCTCGCGTGGATGCTACCTGCTTTGGTCACACTCCCTCTAATTGGCATGTACCTTGGTAGATTGAAGCTCAAACAGGCGTTTATTATTCTCACAGCATTTCAGGCCCTTTCAAGTGTGTTTTACTTACTGAATGTTATCTATCCTCAAATGTACGTGTCTGGCTACATGGTATCTGCTTTACTCCACGCGCTGTACGGATTCGGTCCAGGATTCCGATTAATTAGCTATTCCTACGTCGCACAAGTGGCTGTTGATTATTCCGCTGAAAAACGTTCGCGAGAGATGATTTTACTTACGACCGTTCGCTCGCTAGCCGGAATTATTGCGCCGTATACGCTTGGAGTCATGCTGGATCATTACGGGTTTATTGCCGGATTCTGTCTCACCTTAACCCTCGACGTGCTAGCGCTTTTTTACACTGTGTTCTTGTTACCCGATCCAACGAGTGATACAACAAGCGAAGTCATTGGAAATCAAGAGTCGTACAAGCAGTCGCTGAAGAACCTAATTTCTCCACTGATGCTTTATCCAAAACTGTTGTTGCCCATAGCGTTAGTTTTTTCTATCCTAGAAGCACTTACGATATCCATATTTAATTTCTTGCCTATTTATTTGACTCATAGTCCGATCGATTACAGTTATAGCCAATTGGGTGTTTACATGACAAGTCAGACNTCGTATGTCCGAATCGGAAACCGTGAAATAGGTCGTAAATACAAATATTATTTCTAAGGAACGACCGGCCCTCGGTGAGAACGACAAAGCGCTTATACTTGCATGCCTGCTTGGAAGAATGTTTATGCTCTGCGTTTACATTGTCGCACGTTCCAATGTTCTTCTGTACGTTGCGTTAATCGGTGAATGCATCAATTATACGTACAACGGTGCTGCGTTTTCGTATGCGGCACGTGTTGTTCCGGGTGCGAATTTTTCGTCGATTTTTACATGTATGACGGAATTTAGTTTAGTCGTTACAATTGTAATGTATCCATTGGTTAATTGGGTTTACGAAGCGACAGTTTCGTGGTATCCACAATTTGTATTTGTTTTCTTCAACATGGTTGCTTTGGTCGGATTGATCATATGGTCTTCCTATTTGTGGATGGTGAGAAATGTCGATGAGGAAACGCTACGAAAGGGAAAATGGAATCAGTTGGACAAAACGTATGGTGCTCTGAACGATGACGTTATTGATGACACCAAAGTGAACGTTACCTCGACGTATTCAGACCAATGGGACGCATTGGTGTTGTCCGTGGGAGTGTAATATTTATCGTGTTTTCTGTTTTCGATGGCCAAAGTCATCAAATTCCAATGCGTCTGAACAATGTAGAATTTTATATCTTATAGTAGTATTTTAACTTTATATGATCATCAGAAAGTTATTAGATAATTACTTGATTTTTCATTGTATTTTAATTAGATTTACTTTTTAAAGTGAATAGACTGTCTTATCTGGTGCACATTTTTGATAATATATTGAAACATCTAGGCTTTGAATTTGGAGAAACGATGGACAAACATGAAACAACCAAAAGTGTTTGAAATCTCTCTCTTTTATTTTGACGACTTGCCTTCATGAATGACGCTGGAAGTCAATGTAATTTGCATAAGATTACCTCACATTGAAGATCTACTTTAGTTAAAAGTATTTCTTCATTTAGTTACTTCCTTTCTAAAGCCCTATTTACACTGCACCAACTAACCCGGGTTAAAACTAACCCAGGGCGAACCCGGGTTAGTNGTTTTGGAAGTGTAAATGACGTTAACCCGGGTCGAACCCGGGTTAAACTAACCCACGTACATGAGATGGGTTCGACCCGGGTTCGCCCCACTTTACTGCAGTGTAAATGTGAAAGTGGGTTCGACCCGGGTTAGTTTAAGTCGGCGCATGTGCAGAC
>OFHS01000491.1:2490-23333 GCA_900245855.1 Calvadosia cruxmelitensis
AATACATAGAAGGTTACAGAATATTAATGTGAATATGGCAAGTAATGGCTGTACACAGCACTTACATAAAGCCAAATTTAAAACATTTACAGAATTTAGAGATATCAATAGACTTCATTTAAAGTTAAATAGTGATAATGATCGATAGCATACGAGAGAATCAGGTAAGGAGTTCCATTGGTTTACAATGCGTAACGCAAAGAAATGGCGGCGATAATTTGTCATGGAGGATTTGACATTGTTCTTCAACTTGAAGGTATGCCCTCTTCTTCCATAAGGAGACTTGTACAGCTCGAAGAAGGCATCAACGGGGGTGTCCACATGTCCAATTACAATTTTAAAGCATAGACCATGCACAATCCTTCGATACTCGAGGGATTTCATATCCAGGAGCTCGAGTCGGCTATTGTAGTTGTCGTAATCGATACGGCACCGCTTGCATATGTAGTGGTTGACGCGCGGTCTGTGTGAACTCAATGTCGTCATTTTGTAGTCACGTGATAGTAAGAATATGTAGCTGTGTTTCCCTGTAATTATCCTCTTTGCTGTCTGTACTTCGTCGTGTCAACAACTCTGTCTGTCCTCTTATCTACGCTGTGTCTCACGACATAGAGCTCTGGCACTAACGACCATATGTACTCCTTGGAACTCTGCCATCTCTCCCTGTCGTGGGACCAGCAACCTATCTATCAAATATATATTACTGTGGAATGTCAAAGCCTTGCAACTCGTCTTTCGTCTTCCACACATATGATGCGAGTACATAACTTCTGAATCCGTTCGACTTGTATATGTGTATATGATAAGGCAATATAACACAGAGGCAGTTATTGGCGAGCGCCTTGTCTCCTCTTTCGATGCCTATCTACGCAAAATGTTTATCTAGTCAAGAAAAGTAATGAAGATATGTTTTCTAGTTGTTGCTAGGCCAGTGTCTCGCATGAAAGTCTGTCATTATAAATTATCATCATCAACACTGTTCCTTGATATTTTCAAATCATTTCCATGGCTTCTTGTGTAACTCAAACGAAGCGTTGCGTTGGCCTTCAGTGACCATGGTCCAGACCCCTTCGTATTAAATATTCATTGCATTTCCAACTGGAACTCAATGACAAGTCAGTTTAGGAAAGGTGAAGATGTCGCTACTGCGGCTGACTAAGATTGTTGTTGAAGGGACGATGACAGCAGGAAAGAGGGCCGACGGTGAAGTGTTACGAGAGAAGGTTGTTAACCCTTTGGCAGCTTGCAGCCATGAATGTGGCTTTGATCCCCAATGTCGATCTGCAAACGCTCTTCAAAGAGAGGATGGCCTCTTTACATGTCAGATGTTCGAATCAGTGACTCAAGACAACACACTCATCAACGTCATAAACTCCACTTACATCCGTGTCGAGGTAAGCTATTATTTTATGTATTACGAGTTGCTGAGTCTACTTAGCAAGGATGGTATAGATCGTCAAGATTGTTGCCTGCGATGCATTAATAAGCATGTATAGCTGACCTGGCGACGGATCGTAAATTTTGAATTTTATTCCTACAATGACGTACAAAGGGTTGCTTCATCGTTGCTTTTATCAGATTTTGCCAAGTTACTTGATTCACATCACTTCTCGAAGAAAATCTACCAAAGGGACATCGTCTGCTAGCCCTTGCAGCGTGCACCGTAGTTTGTTCCATAATTTACGATCTAAATATATTCAAAAGCAGATTCCATAATTTGGTTGCGTGCGGCTCCTGTCACGATAATAAAATAAGACACCAGAACCAGATACAATGGAAGAGGAAGTTCTAACGCTGATAGAACATTGGTTCATTTAGCAAGATCAGTATGATCTATAAGTTATTGGCCAATAACCACCTGTAGTTGCTTTCCAAAAAAAGCAAATCTAAAAGCTTGATGCTGATCGTGAAATCAATCAAAAAGAGATTAAAAAAAGATCATTGCAATAAGTACTGCATGGCTATAGGATAGCTTCAGTGTATTACTAAGACAGAATATTTCTCGCGTTGGGTACTTCGTGTTAAGCACATCTGCGTTTGTATGAATTAGCAGCTGGAAAATGCGCATTGTGATGTGTAAGAGAGCCAAAGACCACATTTCATACGCCAAATAACAATTCATACTCACAAGTATAAGCACAACATTATTTCTCTAAGGTGTGGAAAGCTACAACAATGTGCCATGCCACATCAGCGAACCGAGGACAGTCTCGCTAGGAACTGACGCCATGATGATTCTGTTACTACAGCAACCAAGACTCCCTGTGGCTTTAAGATGTTGAGAACGACGTCGAATCGGTTGTGCGTTGTTATGCGGAACCTTGGACTATTCTTCAGTGTCGTTCAAATTAGCAACTGCCGTTCGAACGATATTTTGTTGTAGAGTTTCTCATAGGAACCCAGCTTCCTTACCAAAGCGGTTAAATGCATGCGTTGGCTCACAGGTAGATTTAGACATGTTGAAGATACTGAGTTACTATGATGATATCCTTTGTTGTTTCAGGAACGAATTCGATCGTGCAATGATCTCCTGTTTGATCATGGAAGAGGGAATGGAATTTATCAACTGGCGTTACCAGATGTCAATGCCATCAAAAGCTACTGCGATCATGTAACTGAAGGAGGAGGTAATTCAGCTCAGATTACCTTGAAAACAACGCAAATTTAGTAACAATCTGAGAGGAGATAGGACCTTTACTGGCATCTTTTGCGAGCGCTCAAGAGGGTGATTGTTGTCTATTTTTCAGGCTGGTATGTGATCCTACGCAGGAAAGATGGCAGCGTTGATTTCAATCGCAACTGGAACAGCTTCAAGCATGGCTTTGGAATGATGGATGGTGAATTTTGGTTTGGACTGGAGACGGTCCGCTCTCTAGTCCAGAACGGCATGGATACCTTGCGATTCGATTTCTGGGATGCCACAACCCACAAATATGCCATCTTCTACGGATTGACAATTGCAAACGAGAGTGACAGCTACCGCATCGATTGGACATCATGGACAGGTGACAATCAGACATTACATCAATCGATCATTGAACTTGCTTTTGATTATAAGACACAATCACCGATTCAACAGATATACCTTCATAAAGATGTGAATTGTTTTGCACACAATAAACCAAGTCAACTTTTAGAGCTGGTATGAATTTTTAAAGCTTTTTCTTTCGATTATTCTCATCATCGCACAACGCTCTGTCATTAGTATACATCAATGTAAATTGTAACCCCTTATGGTTTATGGCTCTGGTCAGTACTCCAGGGAAGCAAATGTTGATATTCTTTAAACAAACTTTCTATACCATGACAACAAATCAGATGACCATGCATCCTTATCAAATTAGTCGATTTTTGAGAATTGTAATTTCCTGCTACTGCTGTCATAATCATAATTATTAGCCGTTGACTTCTATGAAGCCATGCGTTCTTGTGTACTTGGCTTGTTTTTGGTTTCATCAGATACCTGAAATTAATTTCAAGCTTTACCATCTGTATCACTGGATATTTGTAAGCAAGAACAATACCTACAAAATTCAGAAGCCAATGTGCCACGGCAAATCCACGTAGTCACAAATGCCGATGTGGTGCGGTAGTACAGAAAGATGGACACCATAGGCTTAGTTGTACCCAGTCAATCGGGAAATTTTCAAGGCGTGCAACATTAATGTGTTGGCTGTGTAGTTCCTATTGTCGTCACACGTATTGGTCGTCATGTTCCGGTTATCTTCATGTATATTGTTCTCCTGTGTTAATCCTCTAAGGTGATAATGATGTCATGCTGCTATGTCGTAGTAACCTGTTTACACGACGGCATTTTAGGGGATTGCTATCCGGATACGCAATCCTCTAAACGCGCCCGTTTACACGCGCACTCGGTGCTATCAAACAGCGGTGTTTCCTCCCCATTGTTTGTCCCTTGCACTTGCGCAAATCAACCGATTTCAAAGCAAACCCAATTCGAAGCAAACCATAGGCTGCGTTGGGAACTTTTTTAAGGAAAGACGGCAAAGAATTGAGACGCTAATATACACAAACTTCTTGCACAGCATTATTGTAATTTACTTCGTCTCATCGTAGCTCCAAACAAGGCCCAGGCATGTCCGCTTCTGTTTTTCACTCCACGACTCCATAATAGATCAGAGTTTGAAATAGCGCGAAAATCCAAAAAGAACAGCCCTCAGTATTCCACCTCATATACTGGTTCTAAACAGCCTCAATCTGCGCCAAATCACTCAAGCAAACAAAATCGATGTGGATAGCGATCCCAATCCTGTTTACACGACGTGATTTTACAAGATTGCAGTCTGAATAGAGCGTATCCGGATAGCAATCTACCTCCAGAGGTGGATTGAGTGTACCCAGATCACTATTCAGATACACTGTTTACACGACTCAAAATTTGGATAGGATAGGATCTATCCGGATAGCAGTCCCCTAAAATGCCGTCGTGTAAACAAGGTAGTATTTTAGTTCTGTTCGTGTCCTCGTCATGAGATGTTCCTAGAACTAAAGCTCGTCGTGATTATTGTCTCCGGGCGTGCCACGACAAGTAATTATCCTCATCTAGCATTCACTTCCTTCTGCACAGTTCTTAATTGATCTTTTTCCCAAACTCGGGAAGCATCCAGACTGCATGTCCTAGATCCACTGGAAGGGAAACAGATCTATCGCATGCATGGGGCTCCATCGGTGCAGACTCACTGGCAGCGTCGCATCTGCACCGTAACCATGAGCAGAATATCATGGTATCCCTGGCAATCCGATATTATAGTAAAACATATCCCAATCTATTTGTCTTGTAATTGGTATTCCCAATGGGCCTTAAATGTTGCATTCTGCGACATAAAAACGCGTGAATAATAAACAATACTATTCAATATGTTACGTTATATCTTATAGGACCTCCAGGAGATTACATGGCGAGTTCTCGTTCCATGCAGTTCTCAACTTTTGACCGAGAAAATGATCTACATCCATTTTTAAACTGCGCGTCGCATTTTTCTGCAGCTTGGTGGCATAGCAACTGCTTTGGAATAAGCCCTATGGGAACGTACGATGGTTTAGGTATGGCAGAAGGCTTGTTTTGGGCTCCTGACTTATATTATTCGTTTCCAAATGCCGAGATGAAACTCATGCCTGGAAATTGATCCTTGCGTCATCGATGCTTCCAAGTAGTGCTGCACGATTTCAAAGGAATTGGCCCTTAACTTACTAAATAAAAACAATAGATGCTTAGAACATGCGATTGTATGTTATTGTTTATTCACTGTACTGCTGATGCCATAGTTACGCTCACTGTTGTTTCACGGAAACAATCTGTGTGTTTTTTAATCTTTATTTAAATTGAACATCCGGGAAAATCCTAATAATTGAAAATTGATACTTTACATTTTAAAACTTCTCTAAAATCATCTACAAATTACTCAATAAAAATTCTTGAACTGAACCTACAAATTACCTATCATTGTTACTTTAAAAGTCCTATTTACAAATTAATGCGATCGGTTGCAAAAAGTGCACATTACAATGATTCACACGCCTACTTCGCATTCTGAGTTCTCATTGGTTCCTGTTTTGGTATTCTGCGTTCTCATTGGCTCCTGTTTTGGTATTCTTCGTTCTCATTGGTTCCTGTTTTGGTATTCTCTTTATCACCTGACACACAGTGGTTGGTTTAGTTTCTCTTCTTGTTTACTTTATCGAATTTGAACATTTTCATATGATCATTTGTGAGAGAATTCAGCAGCGCGAGCAGGGGTGGTATATCCATTCAGATGTTGGGAATCTTTTGGACAACATTCAATTTTGTTTCAATTCTCAAATATATAAATCACATTACTAAAATGTGTAAAATAATCTGAAAATAAATTACACATAAAAATTACCATAGCCCTAAAAATATTTTGTTTAGACATGCTAGAACGGATGCCATACAACTGTTCAAATTCAAACTATCGGTTCAAATAGATCAGTTTAAATAGATCGGTTTAATTTCCTTTGTATATTTTGTTGTCTGCAAATTGCATTGGAGATTATCAATGAACAGACAGAATGAATCAACATAATTAAGAATAATCAACATAATTATTAATTATGTACGATTCAAGTAGCCGATTCGATTTTTCTGTGAAATGCTCCTCGATGCTTCATTATTGGCAATTGGAGTATAGTATTGTAGTATTATTAGCGTCTGTCACGAAAGCAAGACGTGTTTCGTTCGCGCTCCGCGAATTTCGTTTTCATAATTTTATTACTATAGTTACTTAACAGTTTTCTTTGGGAATGTCTGAGATTGATTGTGGTGCTACAGAGGGAAGTTCTTCCTCGAGTATGGCCNTCGGTTGCAAAAAGTGCACATTACAATGATTCACACGCCTACTTCGCATTCTGAGTTCTCATTGGCTCCTGTTTTGGTATTCTGCGTTCTCATTGGCTCCTGTTTTGGTATTCTGCGTTCTCATTGGTTCCTGTTTTGGTATTCTTCGTTCTCATTGGTTCCTGTTTTGGTATTCTGAGTTCTCATTGGCTCCTGTTTTGGTATTCTGCGTTCTCATTGGTTCCTGTTTTGGTATTCTCTTTATCACTTGACACACAGTGGTTGGTTTAGTTTCTCTTCTTGTTTACTTTAACGAATTTGAACATTTTCATATGATCATTTGTGTGAGAATTCGGCAGTGCGAGCGGGGGTGGTATATCCATTCAGATGTTGGGAATCTTTTGGACAACATTCAATTTTGTTTCAATTCTCAAATATATAATTCGCATTACTAAAATGTGTAAAATAATCTGGAAATAAATTACACATAAAAATTACCATAGTCCTAAAAATATTTTGTTTAGACATGCTAGAACGGATGCCATACAACTGTTCAAATTCAAACTATCGGTTCAAATAGCTCAGTTTAAATAGATCAGTTAAAATTCTTCGGTATATTTTGTTGTCAGCAATTGCATTGGAGATTATCAATGGACAGACGGAATTAATAAACATAATTAAGAATAATCAACATAATTATTAATTATGTACGATTCAAGTAGCCGATTCGATTTTTCTGTGAAACGCTCCTCGATGCTTCATTATTGGCGATTGGAGTATATCGTGCACTGCAAAAAATAGTGTTTCCATTTTAAGAACAAGATTTCTCATTTCAACAAATATTATACTTGAATCTAGTAAACAAATACTTGTCAATGATGTAAGCAAAAATTACTAAGCCAAATATGAATATTGCTATTGTTCTTCCACCGACCAAGTCTTATTTTAAGAAATTTGATACTTGAAACAAGAAAAAAATTCAAATCTAGAAAATATTTGTTCAGTGTAATAAGAGTCAATCAACGCAAGTGAATAATCCAAACTCTACAAACATAACTTATTGATGTTTTTATTAACGAAAAAAAATTATCTTACTTTTGTATCATGTGTTAGTGTGGTCTGGTGACTAGTATGTGTGGCTACCAGTCAGACTTCCAGGGTTCGACTCCTTCTCTAGTTGATTACATCCTTCAAGGGAGAAAAACCATTGCCTTATTGGTCTACCCTTGTTAAAAAGTGAAATATACATTCGCAAAGGCATTTTCGTATCTCATCTGTGTTAGTATACTCTGATTGCCTTCTCATTAGGTGAACGATGGAGTGTGTCAATTGTTACAGTAAAATCCGTCAATAACCACCCTGAAAATTTTATTTGGAGATGCCAAGCAGTGTCCAAGGGTACAGCGATAAATTATGCAGATATACGTCATACTAGTGTCATTATTTCCCTTGTTAAATATAATTACTAATCCATGCTGTTAAAGAAACTTTCCATCTCTCCATTCACCACACATGGAAATCAAGGGAGGGTAATCTTTCGGTATATAGATGTGCTAAATAGATACGTATACCATACGTCCTTCACTGAACTTCACAGTTTCTGTCTGATCATGTTTGTGGTATCAAACACGATTTTTAGACGTATTATTGATAACATAAATTGTGCTTTCCTGATCCTCAGAGTAAAAATACAACAGCAAAATCTAAGAGATTACAACGAAATAGCACAATTGTTTAGCAGAGACCCGAAAGAGTTAAAGGATTGAATGATAGCGGGCAACGATGTAAGACAACATTGGGCTCGATAAAAGGTCAACTATTTAGTTCTTACATCAACAATACAATATATACATAGTTCTTTCGATTATTCAAATGATACACATAGCAAAGAAAGAGAGAGAGAGTATCGATGAATCACAAATATGAAGAAGCGAACTCAGACAAGCGTAGAACATGAGTTGCACGTCTTTTTACAATTCCTCTTCACATAAGCGTTGGCTNTGAACAATGGCTTGCCCACCCAGGACAGTTCGAATTCTTATCGACACAACCTGAAAGTAAGCCACAACATACGGAAGAAATTAATATCAACATTAAAACGCACTTCAGTACTATTCCATGTAAGATGGCAGAGCATGTGTGAGAGCTGCATACCATACATTGCATGGCTTATCATAGCTTTTGTGATTTCAATGTATCTGTGTACTTCACTGTGCCATTTATTACCTCAATTTGGTATGGCCATGATTAGCAAGTGACCGCCAGAGACAACGCCGAACGACTAATTTCGGCGACTCCGTCTCTAGCTCAACTTTTAGAAGAAACTCGTGGGAGGCATTTTCATCATAATATCCGGAGAGAAATACTACTTATATAATAAACAAAATAATGCTACCTTGTGTTACATTAAGTTGTGCTGAATATTTTATTGAGCATTGGACTATATATTATTGGTGCTTCTTGGGTGTTTACCTGCTGGTGGTTGCTGCGTTCCGTTGATGGTATTGCAAGACTTGCACATCTTTGGGCAACTCCTCTTCACAAACGAACTGATTTTACAATAACCGGTCCACGAAACACAAACAGGGAACTTATCCACGCATCCTAAAGAGAGACAAATCACATTTGTTGTTGAATAGTTAACATGGATAACCAACTCGAGATTGCTTTCTAGTGAAGCAAAATAGGTGAGAAGTTGGGACTTTCTAAAGGCAGGTGTCGTATATGTGCTTTGAGAATCTCATTTATCAAATGGAAAGAATATGCTAAGAGTATAATTTAGGATATGAGACCGCAAAATTATAGCTGTGCAAAGTAAAGGCAAACACTGCTCATCTGATTTCTTCCGAAAGAGAAATTCGAGGCATCCATTTAACGTAATAAGAGGAATTGAATATCGCTGGCATTCTATCGTTTAACCCGAATGATACATTCATCGGTTATGAAGAATGTCTTTATTCTAAATCGATGTTCTTTGTCCTATTACCTCCACTGGGTCTTTGAGTCTTGGGTTTCATTGTGAAAGGGGGCAGGCTACGAGGGGGGCCAGTTAATGCCACTCCATAGCACATCTTGCAAGTCTTTTTGCAATTGTTCTTCACGTAAGCATTCGATTGGCAATACTTGGCCCATCCTGTGCATCCCGCATCTTTATCAGCACATTCTACAAATAATAATCAAGAAAATAGTTACGATAATCTGCGCTTGAATCTCCGTATAAGCCATGTTAACTCATTTTTCCAACAAAACTTCAGATTCACTGGTTTTTACTGGTATGTTGATGTATCAAATAATTTTATGTTGGCTGTTCTTGGTTTGTGTGACAATGATAAATGCCATTATGCTTGCACAAGGAGTAACATTCAACTAGAAAGCCAACTGTCTTACAGACATCATCAAGATGAATATGCGTTAGATTAATGTACAATATAACACCTTAAGGTCGGATCATTAATGATGTACTTACTGTTGGCTGGCGGTGGGACTGCGCTGAACACCGAACAGAAGAAACCCAACAAGAGACAGACCGACAGCTTCATTTCAATGTGTTGTGATGTGCAGGAGAGACGATTCTGAAGTATTTGGATGCTGCTGGGACGAATGATGTCTAAGACTAATTCAGCTGTTGTTTTATACCATGAAATGTTGCTAAAAACAGCCACCTTGTCATCCGCCTGATCGTCTTTGCATTGATTGAGTGTCATCTAATGTGTAAACAACGTCATTTTGGATTCTTATTTTGCACTGCTGAGTAAACAATGATCACCCTTTCCAGTCGATATCATTCATAAAAATAACAAAAACAAACAATGTAATCATAGATAAATTTAAGATTTGCAAAGTTTGCATTGTGTAATTATAGATGAGTTTGTTGTTCTAAAGAAATGATTGTCACTCACATACAAGAAGAACAAAACTGCTTTTTTAATCAAAATGTTAATTAAGTTGTTGGTAAAAATTGTAGCGTATTAAGAACACCAAACCACATCTACTGTAGTTCAGTAATTAAGAAATTAGCAATTTTCTCAGGTAAAATCGTTTATATTTCATTTGTAAAATGACTATGGCATGTAATTTCATGATTCATGGTCTGAGAATATGATGAGTTTCATTTTTTTCCTTCAATGACGTCAAAAAAACTGTAAATANAAATACACGGGGGCGTTTTCGAATAATATTTAATTCAGTTTAAATGAAAGCAAAGCTGCTGTGAGTGAACTAATAAGAATTCGAACTTGAATGCTGTGCTACCAGTTTTTCTGATTTGTTACAACTCGAAACAGTCATAAATTCCAACATTTAGACGTTGAAAAGAAGTCAATCTTGTTCTAGAATTACGTTCATTTAATTAAGAATGGCCTTGCGCAGCTGTACAATTGATAAATATTTGAAATCTTTTGCGAAAAATTCCACTTTTACATTGCTTGACGCAACCATGACAATTATAGCCAATCAGCAGCAAGGATCGAATCGAAACGTCACTCACTGGCGTATCATTTTAATAAAAGCAGTAACAGCAACCACATGTTCGTTCCATGATTACTTTCTAAATTTATATCTTCATCTAAAGTTATCAACAACAATATTCTAAAATCTCCATCAGTCAAACGGCAGTTAAAAAATAATTATGTTGAAAGAACATAGATAAAATTTATTTAAAATTTATTATCATAAAATATTATTTTCCTCGCGCATGACTATACTCCTGTATTTTAGTCGCATGCTGCATCATTTTAAAACATTATCCCCCGCTATAGTTGGGATTCCTCGCATTTAATATGGCATTGCCAATCGTCTAAGGTCAATCTATGCGTCTTACTCATGCAGTTACTCCTGAGGTGATAACATTTTACCAATTTACCAATAAAACATCAAACGAAGTTAAAACTGAAGCACATATTTGATCAATCCAAAGCTGGACAAGCAGATGATGTCACTAAAGAAACTGTGACGTCATATTGTTGATTCTAAACAAGAATCATCCTTGGATAGCCAATCCTGAAACTCATACAGAATTCAATTGCATTTTTATTTAAAATTTGTAACAAAAATGACTGGAATTTTAATGTATCTATCTTCATTTATTCCACAATAGATACCTTTGCTGTTCTGCAGTATTGTACAGAAGTGTGTGCTTTTGATGAATGTATGTAGGTACATATACAATTATACATCTGAAAAACGGCATGACATACGAATTACAATCAGAAGATGGGAACATTTAATTACAATCAAGTAGTAAATAGCAAAATAGATTGTCATCAGATATATGATTTTAAAGGTATAAATATTCGATGCTGATCGGATTTTGAGGGAAAGAGAATTATAAGCATTGAGGGCTCTAACTGCGAAGGAGGACTTGTGTCGCTGACTTATGCACAGAGGATACTCTAGGCGTCCGTGTGGGATAAGATTGAACAATACTTTAAATGTAAGTGTTTCTGGAATGTCGTCTCTGTTCTGTGTTGTTATATGGCTAATTATAGTACTGGTCTTTATAATTGGGTTATATTTAGACAAACATCCTTCTGAACACACTTACGAATCATCGCTATTGGATGTAAATACTGCGTCAAAACTTGCTTCATGTTTGTTTTTGTTATCCTTTCATAGAGACTTGGAATGAGAAAGATGTTTATGCAGCCTCTATAAGGCAATTATATGGAGCGCCGTAGCTGCCTTTGGTGGTCCGTTGTCTTTATGTGCTGTGGCTTTTTCACTTTGTGCTGTAGTATTCTCATTATGTTCTGTGTTGTAATACATAGTCATTACGCGAACGGCGAATTTCAGATGTTCACCTTGCTGCAAGAGTTATCTCGCAAGGTGTGCAATAGAACTAAACTGTTAAATTCCGCCTTATAGTCTTGCGTTTTGTGCTGCGTGTAGAATCAATGAATTTGTTCATTAATTTTTTTTCTGATTGTATGCTAGGGCAATATTTTGGAAAAGAGGAAAACAGAGAGGTTTCAAGTGGTTTATAATTAATTTTAGTAATCATCCCGATTTTCACTTTTGCTCTTTGCTAAAGTTCGCTCTGTTGTTGAACCCTACATGAAGTAGCCGCCGATGACTGTCGTTGACGGTGGTGATCCAGAACTCTCGCTTCCCGGTTTACAAGCACAGCATTCACTGAGCGACTCATTTTGTTCGCTTTGCGCAGCCATCAAAGCTTACAGTGCAGTACAACTATTGACAGTTGCTATTTCATTCGAGGCTACAACAAACCGAGGCACCCATGAAGCGGCAATGAGGCAAAACATTTCAAACACTGCAGCTCTTGGAATACAAAACATTGGCCTGCTACCAGCAAGGGTGGCGCCAGCATGGGCTCGGGGAGCTATAGCCCGATTCAGTGAAACCTAGCCCCCATCGGGGAATCTGCAGCTACTCTGTCGGGGAAAGTTAAGCTCGTAGTTGTGGCAATTTCTTCCACAGTCCTGTTTAAATCGTTTAATCTATTGCACTGTGTGAAAACATCCTGGGATGTCTGATTTTAATTCCACTCTCAAGTAAATCAATTGAAAACAGCCTGGATTTATATTGAAACTTACAGAAGACATGATTTACTCTGCTGCGACGCAAGCGTATGCTATTTTCAAATTATTATGCTGTGGTCATGGTCCTTTGCTCATTGGCTGCACCAGATTGGAAACACACTTGCAGTATATTATACAATTGAAGCAGAAAGTTCCGAATGTATTTCAATAATGGAGGAAGTTCAGCACGAAGGAATTTGTGAATGCAACAAGAAAGCTCTTGATCAAGGAGACTGAAGAAAAAATATTGCGTTCCTACTTGATTCCGAAGAATTAGCTTGTGTGTGAAGAGAGGGAACGCTGCCAGCATTTAAGGTTACTCTCTAAATGCGATTTGATTATTTGATATTTTGTTTCAAAAATCATATTTTTTTCTCATGCTGTAGTGGATCTACGACGTGTACTAAACATGATTCTGCGAAACAAACACTCTAATAAAATATCTCCGTGAAATTGTTGATGATTTTAGCAACCCTACGTATGCGTTCCAAGTTTATCATTTCGGATCTCAGATTTGTAAAACAGACAATTCATATCCGATTTTCGTGATTTGATTATCATTTTGTTGGCCAAGACAGTGGCTGCTGTCTTCCAATTTAGATTGTAAACTGTACCATGACAACGATTTAAACGAAAGCAAGGAACTACAACAATGGAAATAGAACCTATATATACTCGAGAAGACATGAATTCCGGTTTCAAGCTATACTCGAGCATGTATTATGTATACAGGAATTGAAAAAAAGTTCACTATAGCCTAAATGATCCAATATAGTTTTAACTATTTTGATATGAATATTCAAGTTCATCGCTCAGTGGTGTGTTGTGATCCTCAGCATCCGTATAATTCCATTCTGAGACAAGGAAAGTTGGATTCAATTGGATGAACGCGAACGTATCTGGCGTAGATTTTAGATGGGAATCGATTCAAAACTGGCGTAAAGTGGTCACAGTTGCCGTCGAATACCTACAATGAAAGTAATGATTAAAAAATAATAAAATCAGTCCTGAGGTCATTTCTTCCTCCAGTTTTCTTTATAACAATCTTATTCAAACAAGGAAATATTGACCTATCATGTTTAGCTTTTGAATCATTTATAAAAATTTTGATTTATGCATTGCTTATTGAAATTCAAAAACGTGTGAGTAGGTCGACTGTCTAAAGAATGATATAGCAATACATTACATCGATGGATAAATGAACTATCTCAAGGAAATAGCAATATTTCACTGCCTTTCAACGGCAAACCATATTTTATCTCTTTATGACTTGTAGCTTTCAATTTGAACCATGCTAGTTTTCTACCCCTTTGAAAAGCTGGATTAATGTTAACTAAAATGAGGTTGATTATAAAATAAAATGCAGTATGTGAAAGGGATGCGTACTCCTGATCTACGTGATGTTGGATAACATAATCAAGCTAAGATTATGAAGCGAATATGCCATCCAAAAATCGTGAACAAGCGATCACAATCTACTCTGCCATGTGTATGTATGTATGTGTCTTTAATTGAAATTCATCAAGCAAAGAATTCACATGTAGCAGGCTATAAAAATAGCACTTATGATACATGGGCAAACAGGGTAATAGATAACATGATTTAATTTAAGTATAGCTATGTCCATTTTGCAAGCATATTTGTTAGGAGTAAATACCTCTTTATTCATGTGATAAATACATGAGCTTCCTCACGTTTTTGCATTTCCTGTTTGGTTGTTTGGAGTTACGTGGAAGTATTTAAAAGTAAGCTTACATCAATAGTATTACTGACACTTTAGTCTGATATTCTGCATAGTTATGTAGCTATATGTAGATATTCCTTCATCCGTTTGTGGCATAGAATATGTATTCTATTTAACACTTGGACAATGGACAGTCTCAGCTGAATAGATAATCTTGTGTGTGTAAACGAGAATCCGTTGTAATAAAACAACTAAGATTACTGTTATGGGTGCTGTTCGTATAACTAACTCTTCGTAAATAGTTAAGCAATAACGACGCGTGTTGTCAGCTCCGTGTTTCTGTACTGACTGCCATCTCTAACCTCAGCCTAAGATCATGCTACATGTAATCAGGTTATCGTGTTACATACACGCGATGGCACTTGTTGATCGTCTCATACCAATTACCTTAAGTATTTACCAAAAGCTTGCTATATGATTTTAGTACATACTTTATCAGCTGCATGCAAGGCATTGTGGGAAGCTTACCATGTCTTTTCCGTTTCGCTGAATTGTCTTGAAAAGCGATCCGCTCCTGCTATACGACACAGTGTACTTCTTGACTCTTTCAAACGCATCGTCTCTTCCTGCGGGTGGAAATAACATACCAATAAAATATAATGTCATCTCAATTGTTTGGATACGTTACATTTAATGAAAGTACAAGGAACATACTAGATCAAAACCTAGAATTCCCCGCCTTGAAGCATGTCCTGACATTTATTTCTCATTGTGGTCCTGAATAGAGAGTCAGCTTTGTCGTAAATTGTAAGCAGCGGTGGCGCAGATAGCAGTCCAGCTGGTCCAGCTGAGCAGGGCCAAATGAAATTCTGTCGAAATTTGTCTCCTTAGGATTTGAGATAATTATACTTTGAAATGTTCACGCTAAGTTTATCTTGCATTTAGTGTTTGAAAAAAGTCATCTTTGCCTTCCTGAAGCACTACGAGTTCATTGATGTCATTAAAAAGCTGCAGTCTGCTCATTCTAGCAAGCAGAATTGACGTAGCTTCTGCTTAGCTTTGATTACTTGAATTGGGTTTTGCGCTCTTGTTTGGGCATTTCATGCTGTTAAGATATGACTGACTAGTCCTGCAATTCAGAGAAGAAGGAAGGAGCGAGCAGAACCAATGCTATTTCTGGATCAACGCAGATGCAAGATGACTAACCTTGGGTTGCGATATAACGAACAGTTCGCGTCCTGCCGAGGTCGACTTGAATGTGAGACTTATTCAAGCCGTCTTTTGCACACCACGCCCCTATCCGTTTCCTCTCCTTGTCGTCCAACAAATACAATCGAGCATTTTTGGCATCTGCTCTCCATCCTATAAAATATCACATAGGAAAGGTCATCAGTGCGGAAGGAGACTAATCAATTCAACGACGTATGACATGTGGTTGCGAATGTTTGTCGAAATAAAAATGATAGATTGAAAGTATTACTGGCTATGAAACAACAAGCAAGCTAACACACAAACATCAATCATAGTTATGTGTCGAAATAGATTATTTCACAGATGTTATGAACATAAAAGGAAATATGGTCTGAAATCAAAACATCTTATTTCACACTCACCGCTCGCTGTTTTGAATGATGGCGAACTGGAGAAGGCAGAATCGGGCAGGGGTTTTTTGTTTGCCAGTGAGAGTCCAAGCGGACTGGAACAGCTACCTGCACAATGGGCAAAGCAATAAACATATTAAGCTAAGCCAAGCGGTTTGGGCGTTACAAGACTAAAGAAGAAATTAACAACCCGTTCTATGTACCTCCTGGAGTAGGAAGCTTTTTATCGCACTTCAACAAGCCACAAGACAACAAGCAATGTGCTGCTGGATATGATCCGGGGGTGCAATGGCCGATCTTTTTCCATGTTGGGCATTGGATATCACTATCAATGCACAGAACCCCTGGACAACGAAAGAAACAATGGCTTGACGTTATAAGAAGAAATCAATTATAAATTTGCATAGCTCTCTTAACCATTTATATATTATAAACTGATCGATAAAATTAAGAGACAAAATAAGTTGATCAACTCACCCACTCCAAGTTCAGTTCCAGTAAGTGGTTTCTTCTCTGAAAACAGAAGAAAAGCAGTTCCCAAAATGTACGAGAGCATGGCTCGATCTGAGCAACCAAAGGAACGCTCCGTGAGTGAGCAGCAGATCTTTTTAAATTGAATAACTTACTTGCATGCGGACAAGAATTGCAAGTGATGGGGCATTTAGCGTTGACGCCTTTGTTATTTGGACAATACTTCTTCCACGCTTTGCAGAGCTTGGCGTCCTCATCTTTGCAAGGACGAGCTGTAAAAAGAAAAGAGAAAAACATAGTAAACGTCATTACAAATTCTCCACCGGAAGCAAGTTCCGTTTAGCAGAGGCTGCTTAAAAACAATTGAAGCAAAAGATTTCTATTGTGGAAACAAAAACTTAACATGAATCACTTACGGACTTCGCACATGCCGCATGTCATTCTGCATTTTCTCCTAACATCATCCGATGTGCACGACGATTTCAAACTTGCGCAATTGGTTGCCTTGTCAGTGCACGTGCTACCTATTAAAATTCAACCAATCAAACGCACGCGTTATTATACACAGTCAATCGAGTCATGTTTGAGTAGGTGGGGAATGCAGATAATTATTTACTTTGAGCTTTGCAACATTTTTTATCTAAATTTGAGGCATGATTGCAATTTAATTGTTGTCTGGATAGTGAATTTGCAAATATTACATCTATATGCCTCGCTTGCATTGCTCTCTCGATATCTTTGCATTTCTTCTTACCTTTTGTTGGAGGTGCTATGGTTACAGGAACTACATTGCACACGTTGCATGTCTTCCTACAATGCTTTCTCACGTGACTGCTTGTTTTGCAATGACTTGTCCATCCCGAACACCCTGAATCTGTATCGACGCATTCTGAATGACAAATAGGAGAAAAACAGGAACGTTAAACGATCTTGGAGCTGTACAATGCAACAGTATTTGATATTGGTACGGTTTATTATAACTGTTGTTATTTGCCTCATTGTGAGATGTTTCTCAGTGCAGTGGATAATCAGGAAATAAAGAAGTAAGTCCCGGTTAGACTCGCAGAGCATCAAAAGTGTTGTCCATTGTAATTATAACATAGTCATTCGCCAATTGACAAAATGTGTAGTAAATAACTAACGGTGCGTATCTGACGCAATTAGAAATCGTCAACAAATCCAACTTCTTACATCAAAATTAACGATTGCAATACTTACATTTATAATCTGAAAGTTGGCAAACAGACATGCTTTTCCTCTGAATCGGGTTTGAGCGCGATATGTTTTCTTCTGATCGGTATATTTTCAAATATGTCGTTCATTAGGTTTCATAGAGACATCTTTTTGAGAGCCATTAACAGTTTTGAGATTTGATAATCGTAGCAATAAATACGGTTAAAATGCTCTTGTGAAAAGGCTAGCTTCAGTCGATTGCCCAATGATGTGAAAAAGATTAACTCGACGGCATCCCAAAGTTCACCTTTGACGTATAGGGACACACATAAATGCATTGCGGCATGATTATTGTATAACACAACAGTTTAGAAAGGATTTCAAATATAAACTTTAATCTCTCCTCCTGTTCTTCATCCTCACCTGATACTTTGCATTGATTGCAAGTCTTCATGCAATGCTTCTTCACGTGGGCACTTGTTTGGCAATGTGATGACCATCCAGGACATCCAGCATCGGTGTCAACACATTCTAGAATGCAAGTATTAGAACATGAGTGGTTTCGCCAAACTATCACTTCAGATTATTTATCTTAAGCATCGTTCACATTTGAAATGAAGCCAACCAAAGCCTTGTACAGGGAACTCATTTATTATAGATGGATCGTGCAGAATCCCCGTTGGTGAGGGCCTAGTATGTCTCGTAGCTAACACAGTTGTTCAAAAGGAAGGCGTAAAGCGAAGACCGCGGGCAAGACTTGGCAAAAGCCTTACTTTTACAGCATGCAGGAGAACTGTACGCAAGATGCTTTCTTGTGCAAAGGGTAAGACCAAGGGTAAGACTATGCATCCAGAAAGGAAACAATGCCAGCATCTTGCCGACTTTATCAGCAAGTTAACAGTTGTCAGAAAGTATAATGTTTTCCATACTATTTATAGTTGATTAGTTCTGACTATAAGCATGGAAATGCAGATGACGTTTTTACATTCTAATTGCTATTTTTAGTCATTTACGTTATGTGTAGCATACTATTTTAATTCATTCATAAATTAACCCTGAATCAATCAATGACTTTGCATCCAATCTGATAACGCCGATCCTTACGAGTTGCTCGGCGTCTTCTGCTGTCTGATGCTATTTCTATTTCCATGTTTTCCGATGTATTCTCTTCTTCATCTTCCATATCTCGACGTCCTCTAGTTTGATGAGTAGCTATAACGATAAACAACAAAAGATGTCTGTTATAGACGAACTGGAAAACGAATAAGCAAACTTTTCGGAGAAAAAAATGCAAAATAATCGCTTGATCAGCTTTTCTCAATCGCTCCAGATAGAGGAAATGCGGGCTGCATCATGAATGCAATACCAAACAGAAATAATCTGGACTGTCTTTAGATTTTAGATTTAAATTAGGCTATTTAATATTTATTTAAAGCAGAGGTAACTCCGTATTATATTTGTTTGAAAAATAAAGTTTTCGTTACAATAAAAAGAGAAATCATAGGTTTATCATCATAAACATGCATCGACTGGAATAGAGTTTTGAGCTCCAAGAGTCTCTCCCATGGGATGAAATGCACCCGTTAGTTAATCAGGGCAAACTGGCATTGTTTCAAATAATTGTATAACCACAGAGGATCTGCCTTTGGATGCTTTTGTGTACAAACTTGGACTCATGTCAGTCATAGGAATTATGCTAGTAGAATCACTGCCGAAAGGGGTACAGTATGTTACCATTTTCTGCAACCAACGACACTGCAGTTCGATAATTTGCATGGTGGCGTCCATTTTGCATCACTTTCTTTCTAAGAAAATTGAGCATTTTAGCATTATTTAGGCAAAGTGCGGGCTTCAGAAACTAAAGCAGGAAGCTGTCTCCGGTGCATGCACGTTTGCATCAACTTGGTTCATATCAAGCATTGCCAATGGCCTCGCCGGAGACAACCCATTGGCTTACTAGTTTGTCTAAAGTAATCAAAACGAAATTTAAACTTTGTGCCGTTGTTGCAATTTTGTATATTATACTGCTATAGCTTGTTTACTGAAGGATTTAGAGGACTAGGTGTTTAGAAATGCATAACAAATCATGATCTTATCAATGCAAGTAATTCATGGTTTACTTACGACAGTTGTACATCCTGGCAATTTGCTGAGCGTCGCCTTTGCTAAGTTGAATGTAAGGTTCTTTGGTTGTCTTCTGCCTCGGTTTAAGCGTGTCCTTTTTATCTTCAGAGAAGGCGTTCCATGGGTAATGCATAATCGATTCATAGTCATATTTGAAACCGAGGTTGTCAGTGTTCTTTACTTTCTTAAATGCGTCTTCCCATCCTATAAATATGCATTCGAATGAGGGTTAAAGGAAAATATGATATGAGCACTAAACTGTAGATGTTTTACACTTACTAACTGCAGTTGTGTTTAATTTTCAAATCAAACAATACTTTTATTTCTTACCAAATACATTTAGTAGCAAGTATTTTAAATATTTCTAGAGTAATTTTATAATTCTCGATTATATGGAAATTAGTTATACAGTACTGTATTATATTAGACATTTTTACCAGAATTTACTTTTGTAAGTTATCTCCTCATCTGAAAGTAAATGACAACACAATTAGGCATCAACCAAAGATCGACCCAAATCAAAGCAGCACACGATTCATTCGGTCTCATCGAATCATAATCGAACGCATAGAATCAAGTATTACTCAGTCAGACGAGGCTACATCAAAACGAGAACGCCTGCATAAACAATTGAACAACGGAGGCAAGAGCTTAGCACACGATTAGATAGTCCTCTTACATTTTGTTTTATGGCGGGATTAGCGGTGAGCAGCAGATGAAAGTCCTGATTTAATGCTATGCTTGTGGAGATTACGTTTCATCATTCCTATCATCATGCCGAATACTGTATTATAGAGATTAATTTATAAATCATTATTCGCCATTGAATTAAGCCAGCCTCACGCTGAGAGCTATAGTCCATTCCTGTTGGCTCAGAGCTATAGTCAATTCCTATTGGCTGAGAGCTATAGTCAATTCCTATTGACTGAGAGCTACAG
>OFHS01000491.1:23400-40205 GCA_900245855.1 Calvadosia cruxmelitensis
TAGTCCATTCCTATTGGCTGAGAGCTACAGTATAGTTCATTCCTATTGACTGAGAGCTACAGTATAGTTCATTCCTATTGGCTGAGAGCTATAGTCAATTCCTATTGAAATAAAGGTTTACTTTTCAATGTCGCTGCTCACCTTTCTTGATGTTAGGCCAGATCACTTTCACATAGGTGTCTCTGTCTGGTCGGTTATGTTCATGAAAGAAACCAACCGCATGGCCGATCTCATGAGACATCACATTCTGAAAATCACATCCGGGACCGACGGAAAGTTTTGTACTTCCTGTATCACCCACGTGACTCCAGCAGCTGCAAAAAGAAGGCGATGTTCGATTTGATATAAATCAGAATGATGACAGCGCGTTATGTACATTTCCAAACTAATGGGTGATTCAGTGGGTTGGGTATGTGTTGTTCAATTATCTTTGCAGACTTTTCGATCAAACTGTGATGACTTCAAGGGATACAACGCATTGGCTATATACTGTATGTGAGTGTTGTAGGCAATGGTCAAAATAGCTAATGTTCATCAAAGTACTGTATATCTGTACTTAAGTAAAAGTAAATTGCAAAAAGTGCTTAAAACAAAAAGTAAAAAGTACTCCATGAGAGAAATACTTAAGTAAAAGTATATGCCAAAAAGTACTATTCTCAGAAAAGTAAAAGTACTTTTGCTAGATTCTCAAATCACGCAAGGATTCATTCACAAGACAAGCAGAAAAAAGCAACAGGTTGCTTTCACATTCAAATTTAGGGCATCACATTTTTGGGAATTGTCGCATAGCTATATATGAAATATAATTACCTATAATTGCATGGAAGCCTTAATTATCATTGACTACATGGTCCATATCGATTCATAAAACCAGGTCACGGTTTCCTAAGTAACAGCTGCACCGTTCACTCACTGTGTATTTCTGAAGAATGTAAGTATGCTTTTGTGTCCATCTGGTTTTACGAATCTTAAACACGTTTTCGACTCCCACTCGGCAATGGCTGCCTTGATGGCCGCTATAGCAGTTGGCATGTTCTCTGTTGACAAAATGAAAATTGAAGAAGTTTACTTCGATGCATCCCCGTAGGCTAGCTAACAGTTGAAGGAGAAAGAGAACTGGAGAAAAGTGCGGTAGTATATATATATATATATATGACATGAGACACAGTTCAGTATGACTCCTATTGAGACAACTGCTACATTCGACAACGTAAGCGGTTCAACATTAATTTGAGGTGCATGTTGATTTTGTGAGTATTCAACCTGGAAGTAAGTTTTGACGGCGGTTATAACTCACTCAGACTGCAGTCGATGACGTATGGGACAATTCCATTGTTCCATCGCTTCGTGACGTCTTTGATGGCTGCAATCGTACTCTGTCCACTGCCGGTCACACCAACATCCAGACCATTCTTAATGGCGAATTTCTGCTCTGGAGTTAATTGCATGTCACCCATTTGAACATCTGATGGCCTCTGCAGTGGACTCTTTCCATTTCCTATAAAAAACAACAATTCATTTAAACGTCAACATTTAATACAGTAGTGAATGTAATTTGCTATTGAAAATAGCTCTCATTCCTTGCAAAATTAGACTCGTGGCAGCAGCCGTAGACACTTGAAGGTAATGTACTTATCGAATAACATACGTCCAGTATAATGCACTTACTGGAAGGAGGAACACTCTGGCCAGCATACACGCTGCAGATGAACGCCAACAAAAGACACGAAAGCAACTTCATAATGCGATAGAAAATCAAGTCCACTCGTGTTTTGATGAATAGCCAAAGGTGCTTTCTGCCTTCTTGCAACCACTGCCAAAACGCCTTCACTTTTATACTGCCACAAAATGCCAAGGGAAGCACCTCACTGTTTCACAACCTCACAAAGCTCAATGTACGTATTGACTTCACGTGGGCGATGCAGGGGGACATTTCCTGGCATTTTATTATCCTTTTAAGAAGGCTGAATCAATATTTTATTAGCGTTCAATTATCCTCAATCAGTTACAAGGATGTTGTAACCATGGTGTTGCTCAGCTGTTCACAGTTCTAATGATAGAAATAACACCATGTTCCGTCAATGGCATTTACAACATTAGAATTGACTGAGTACTTTTATCTTGTCATTTGGGTGTTGCAGCGATTACCATACTAGATCAATGTAGCAATTCACCTTTCGAAAGTTCTCCTCTCGGTTTACTAAGAAGGTTAGCAAAGCTATGATTTTGCAATAATACACTCACTGTATTACAGCAATGCAAAGCTTACAGACACAGCTGATCTGATGCATTGCTGACACCAGCTACAATAATCGGGTTCATTGCTGTGTACTCAATTAATTATTTCATAGCTGTAAAAACGGACATTTTCTCAGTAAACACCAACTTTGATAGTTTAACTCAAACGTGACATTGAACAGCTGTGAGAACTTGACACCTTTGCCAGTTACAAGGACACGCTATAGCTATTCAATGTAGGAGTTTGTTAGCCTTCTCTCAAGCGAAGGTAGCACACGATGAGACCAGCACAATTTGATCTAACATTTCGAATAGTTTCCTTACCATCCCTCGTCAATTCGCCCTTCGCTTTAATTGGTATCAACAGCAGCTTCATTACGACGGCAACATCATCCCACTCGTTTCTCGAAGAAATGCAGCGCATGCGTGTTAATCTTCCTTGGTGAGATTGTGACGGACTTTGGACAGAATCATATCAAACCAGTATAGGCAAAGTTCACATTATTCAGAGGAGATGCACTCTCCATCTATAACCACATGCTGCTATGGCAGCCAATTCAACGCATGCTGACGTCACTGTTCTCCTCTTCTAGATTGAAGATTCGTTAGGTTTTGAACCTTACTGACGAAATCGACAAATTGCAAGGCATCCAACTAGCATTGCCAGTAGGAGTATCACATCTGTGCAGAAAGGTAGTTTCCATGGAGTCTTGCATCAGGCCATCCCTTTTATGGTGGCGAAGCAGCAGATGAAAGTCCTGATTGAATTCTATGCTTTTAGATGTTATGTTCAACCATTTCTATCCAATTATTATCATACCAAAATAAAGGGGAAATGTTGCTACTCAGCCGTCGAGATGTCGTAGGGTGAAGGTTGAGATTCATTGGCCACTCATTGCAAGTCAAATTATGTGTTTAGGCATGAATACATTGCGTGATGAACTAGCACGATGTTTTAAATGCCCAATACTCATACGAGAAAATGCAGGAAAGTGCCAAGATGACTTAAATAAAGAGCCACTTTGTTTATGTATCGCTGATTGCTTTGCAGTTCCTCTGTAACCTGTGAGGCGTATCACGCCGAGTGCCAGATCAACTCGGCAACTGATAATATATTGACCTTTGGATGGATGACCACCTCAGGAGATGTTGTCCTCCACAAGCGATCAAGGGTTTACATATGGCAGCTCCTACATCACATTAAATGTGGCATCGTAGCATTGCATCAGATAGCTTCGCAGTAACGCATTCGAATCTCGAGAACACAATTGCACAAGAGCTAAAGACCATTCACTGCCTTCTTCTATTTCTTCCGTTACGGCCACTACAGAAGTAATGCAGGCAGATGGTCATGCAACGCGGAAGTGAATTCGACCTTCCACCGCGCCCTCAATGCTCCACACATACTATCCTGGTTTGAACCCCCTGGTTTGGCAAGGCAAGATACGATGGTACTTGAAGACCAGATTGCCTGTATTACCTAAATCTCATCAAAACTAGCCAAATATCTTATATGGGATTTATTATGCTTCGACCCATTCCCCATGTCGTTTCTGCGTATACGCCTATAGGTCATTGGTAGGAGCAGAAGCAGTTGTTGTGATATGTGCAGAGGGGGGAAAAGAGCGTACATACGCTGCAAAGGCCGGCAATAACATTGCCAAATCCATTGCAGCTGAAACCGTTGGCCCCTTTGTGAGAGCAGCAAACGTTTTATCAACGAACTTGAATCGTTCTTGAACAGGTCGTCAGCGGATACACGGTCAAAGAATGTTTTTATCTAACGGATTAGCCTAGCTATTCAGAGAGGCAATGCCATAAGCATTCTATAGGGCTTTTAACCTCCACTTGAAAAATACCAGATTAGAATTTCAACATTTGTTTTGTAAATAGGACGTAAGTTCAGTTGTATATACTGTAGATTATCAATTCAATGACCTGGAGAAAGCTGAGAAGACATTTTCAAATTGTAAACATCACAAGTTAGTTTAATTAATATTGCGATTTTAATATTTAGATTTGTTAGGCAGAACGTAACTACTTTTGAATATCTTTATTTTTTTCTATTTTACTCATATGTAGGGAGTATTGAGTTGATTTTAGTTGGTTGTATTGACCTTCGAGACTAAAAGGCACACAACAGCAAGACGTATGCTTCAGTTACTAAATCCGAGCATAAATTATAGTTTCACGCTAATGTGAAGCGTATGGAAACGGTGGCTATAAAATAGCTCGTTACTAGTAGACTATTGGTTGCATAACAGTGCATTGACGAATAGGCTATTTTCCAGTGAGCTCCTCACAACAAGTACACGTCGACTCAGCAGCGAAATCCTAAATGTGGGCCGTGAGACAGATAATTCCTGAGCTTCCCGCTGGTAACAATATTGAAGTAGGTCAAATTTTCCTTGTCGCCTTGGTAACTTTCCCTGGGCAGCAGAGTGAGTTAGCCAATCATCTTTGTATCTTGCTAGCAATCACAACCCTGCTGAGATTCTAACTGTCTGGGTCAACAGCAATCACGTAATTGATCTTCTATTGCAAATACCAGTTGCAGAAACCAACAGTTGAAACATCCTGGGAACTTCGAGACCATCTGCTGGTAAGTGAAAAATCCAGAGGTTGATAGCAGAAGTTGGTGAGCGATAATTATATGAAACATTATACGATCTACGCACGGTTCTACGTTTAAGGTGACTTCCAAGTAATTAGTTGCTTTTCACTGAAAGTAACTTGTTATTATAATTGTTGCTTCTGACAAGCAGCTGGGAAAATGTACGTTATTTTTAGAGTAGTGAGTATTAGATTTGAGGAGTAACCTTTCATTTTCGAAATAAAACAACTTTGACTGTAAGTAGTGTTACTTTTAAATGGTAAGTTCTACTGTCCCTGCAAAGATGCTGACATCTTTGGCACATTCCAGAGAGAATCATGTTATTCGTCAGTTTGAGCTTTTTTGTACTCGAACAAACAATTTCAAAGTGGAACTTTACATAATTAGAGTATTGTAATGCAGGACAAAAGGGAATACATTCTAACTTTTTTTATTACAGCTACAGATTCATTGTCTTGTCTCTGTAGATGATTTCCAAACCGGATTCAAACTTTTTTTGTTTCATTGCTTTTTTCTGTAGAAACATTTCTGACAATGAAGCTGCTTACTTCCGTCTTTCTGATGTTGCTCTTCTGTTCTGCGATGCAAGGCCAATCAGAATTCGGTACGTGACGTAGATTCATCATAATTACTTCCTTGAAATTAATGGCAATTACTACTAGCATCAACCCTTTCTTCCTGTAGGCAACGCATGTATCCAAAAGAAACATATCTGGTCTTCTCCTTGATACAGCATTAGGATGGCTGCCAAAATGAAGGCCTATTACGTTTGCAATAATTGTATTTACGCTGTTTTACTGTTCTTATACAGTTTTCATTGGTAGTTTATCACACTGCTATTTGTATGCATTGTATTCCCTGTTCGATAACACTTAAGAGTTAGTCAATACTACCGCTGCCTCTGCAGCCAATCAACGCGATCCTTCAGAAACGAAGAACAGGAAACACGCCGCTTGTGTTAAAGCATAAGGCAATTGGTTTATTATAGCAGCTTCATGCAGCAACATCGTGGTCATTCATGACAGTTGGTTGCTTAGGATAGGTCTGGAAGTGTTTTCAACTAATTTCATTGGAATCGTTTGCTCTTCAGTCTGCAAAGATGAAGTGGCAGGTTGCCTTCGCTGGGTTGCTCATTGTCCGTCGATCAATTACGTGCAAATGAACTGCAAGAAGACATGCAATATCTGCAGTTCCCCTTCTTCGACGCAGCAGCCCACAGGTGAGATGCTTACATATCTATTACAAGAGAATTCCGTCTATCCGTTATCGTTCGCATAGAAGAAAAGAAAGGAAATACCTCAACCAACCAAAACAAAACACTTCACAGCTTTCCAGAAGATGCTTCTATGTGTACAGCTGCATTTTTCGGACGATAAAAGAGATAGATCCTTTTTAATGGTGTTTCATCGTGATTACGTAATCACCTGAGATCATACCGACCGTGTGTTTACATAGAAGTCGTTGGAACTCGGGCTTACCTCCTTCCATCTGCAAACGTTAGCGAAGTTATTTGCGTCACTTGACCCCAGCGCTCATTGGCTGTTGTTTCTCTGCGTTGGTTTATAACTTACTATAAATGTATGCTCGTTTTCTCTCTGGCTTTTTGCAATCAACACTGTTCCTTGACACGTTTGCATCAAAATACTGTAGATTGCAACGCCCAAACATTTGTGAACTCAAACATATTCGCCCCCTCGACCCCATCACTATTCTATGCTAGACAAGCTGGGGAACTATGTCCCCTCCAGCTCCTTAGTTGTTGGGGCAAAGATTTCTGATCCTTGCTTGTTCGCCCTTCTCGCCATAATAATTATTATTTTTCTGTATTCCTGCTTTACTGCTTATATGTCTAAAAGGTATAATAATTTATTCTTGCTTTCAGAATGCGTCGATGCTAACAATGGTTGTATAAGTTGGGCTTCGTATTGTAGAACAATTGACTACGTGAAGAAGTACTGCAAAAAGACATGCGGAACTTGTACCGCTTGAACGCATTTAAATGCACAATGCTGTGACATTATAGAATGAAGACTTACTTGAAAACAATACTTTAGTGTACTAACATCGACCAAGCTTTCTCGTTTTACTTATAGATCCCGAAAAGAAACATATTCAGCCTTTGCGCTCTTGAAATATATACGCTCAGTGTATCACACGTTTTCTGATTATCATAGTTGCTTGTTGCCATGACTCATAAATTCCCTGCTCTATTGTCTATATGACGTCATTGATCTTCTCTTTTGTGTCAGTCTTTCTTGTCTCAAATTACAGTATGCTAGCGAATGTCAAATTTACGCTAACGAATTCCAAATTTATGCTAACGAATACACATGTACAATAGGCCTTCGAAAAAAGCCTGATACTGCAAAAAAATTAACAACAATGTAACCCCGTCAATATATCACCTCGGTTAATATCACTTCACTTTGAGAATCAAGCTCTGTCAGAATCAACTATTTGTACCATCTTAATATCACGACCCGCTTATTATCATGATTTTTGCCTGGAAAATCATAGTGATATTACCGAGGTTTCACTGTACAAACAAAATTTCAGTAAAAAAGTTGATTACGATTGGGAGAACTTTCTTTTCTGATGCTCACTTTGAACCTCGTCTTTGATGTGTTTTGTATTATTCTTCGCGGATATTGATTGCCACGTCCAGTTTCCTAATAGATCTGCTTGCTGTTTGTTTTGCTGCGGCTTGGGTTGATTCCATATGAGCTTTCCAATAATAGTGCGTAGCTTGTATGTTCTTCAACATTCTATCAGTAAGCACATTTCTATGCAAAATCTTCCGAATGCGAAATTGGCGAATGACATGACCCCTGCTGTATCTTTAGATTTATCTTCAGTTAGGGTTAATGCTTTCCTTTCTTGATCGGCTACTAGGGTAGGACAGGGTTTGAATAAAGCCGATTTAAAATTTAAGTATAACGTCATTATGCGTGCCAAAGGCGCTATTGGATACGAGGTCTGTAGAATCATGAGTCAGTCAATGCGCCGATTTGGTTCTAAGCAAAGACACTAATTTTTCCAGAGTAAATGTGGGAAATTTATTGACGTAAAGGAACAGTGTCGCATTGCTTACAGCATCGTCTAATTTTGACACCATATATAATATCCATCTCATCTTGACCTTGCCTTGCGTATCCATGACAACATTTTGATCTCGCCTTTCTCACATATCACATGCAATAATGCCTCTGAAGGCTAATTGCTTAATTTCAAATGTGTCACTAAAGTGAAACCCGTCTATAACGGTCACCTCTGGGACCTAAGAAAAATGACCTTTAATAACAGGTGGCCTTTCTGTCCAGGTTCATTTCTACGGAAAGTGTCATTCTGGGGATATGAAGAGCGGCTTTTATACACAGGTGGCTGCTCTATGGAGGTGGCCGCTAATACAGGTTTGACTGTATTACCCCAGTCTTTGTTTATTTAGTTCCTATGACATTGTCAACAATGGAATTCAAATTTTAGATGACATCAAGAGTTCAAGATGACAAGTAGCGTTTTTTTTCTTTCAACCAAAAACCGAATATTTAAAAGACATTATGTAAAAGACATCTAAAAAGAACTAAATTAAAGAATATGCTACGTGAAATAACTAATTAACAAGTAGCGTTGGTCGTTCTCGCAGGTAGGTGTATTCTAATTACAATATGTATCCTAGAAACTGGCACAATCCATTTAGATAAAAGCAGCGACGAAACCAAGCAGAAAACGGGGAGCAAAGATGACTGTACTATCCATTGCGCCATGTTGTATTCTCAGTGATATAAGGGTAGATGATGTATGATATAGACGTTCTTTACACAGTCATGATTGATCCGAATAGACGACAAGGTAATACGATAGATATGTTCATAATCACAACGACATACTGCCAAGATAACAAGCGCCTCACTGGCGAAACAGGAACTGCGCAATCACTTTAACAAGCACGGAAACGAGATTACAATGTTCACAGTAACAAGCCACATTAACATACATCAGAAACGTATCTCCGTGGATCTTTAGAGTGCAATAGCTAATAGGTGCAGCATAGTCTAGCTGTGCGAGACCTTAACCTTTGCGGAAGTTTGACTTGAAATCAACTAGTCTGTCTTCATCCGAGCCTGCTTGAAAAATAAACATGATGTTGTAAATAAAGTAATTCATATTATGCATGTAGCTAGATATGTAGCATAAATTTACTTCAATGAATAATCGAAAATATTAAATTCAACGCAGAGATGAAATTCAGATATAAAATTGATCTGCTTGTTGATTTATAAAAACACCTTGAAGTCCTTAACATTCAGGTAATCGGTTATGCCGGCAATAACTACCTATGGTAGAATGACGTCTTTCTGCAATGGCGCATGATTTTAATGATAATCTCAAAAACTGGTATCATATCAGGAAATAGATTAAAAAAACTTCTTTTCCCGTAAATTTAGCCCTAAAAACATACATTTTTCAGAATCCTGAAGGACAAATTAAACTCCAAGAATTACTCTGTTTCTCTTTTAAGTCCCTTCTATTTCAACTGAACACGTGGGTAAATAATATACAGTACTGTACAATAAATTAATTGAAATTAATTATGATGAAATCATCTTCCATTTCCAATAATTATTCAATAAATTATGTTATTCGAACATGAATCTAAAATTAACGCGAAGTACTACTTTAAAAGTATGATTTACAGATTAGAAATTTCCTCCAGCTGGTCTACGCAGTTCAAGAGATGCTCCCAGAACATTGAGGAAATTTCTCCTTCGGATAGTGATGCCAATTAATTATTCTGTTTTAAGTTATGTCAACTTTCTCGAACTATGCTTCTTGTCCGTGAGAAAACTCTAGAGTTTTTATCGTCTTGGCAACCTTCCCTGGGCAGCGTGGCAAGCCCTCCAACCATCTTAATATCATGTTTCATTATCTCTATCCAGCTGAGTAGAGAACTGAATAGTCGTCTGAGAAACCAAGCATTCAACACTTCAAGCAGGGCACTCTTTCCTTCGATCATCTGTGCCTCGTGATAGGTTTCTATACCATCCCATCTCGCCGGCCAAAGAGCCTCAGCAAAAGCAAACATTTTCAACAGGGTTTGCAAGTTGGATGCTGTCCGGTAAGCAATCTGTAGAGATATCATGTCAATTAAGTGTCACTGGTATGATATGCCTATTGTCTTGATTGCTCTCTCTCTCTCTCCCAAAACATTCCATTTAAAACTGATTAGCTGATCATTGTTTGGCCTAATCAACAAGCGATGACGAGTTTTAGCTCCAACTGAGGAGATGGTGCAAGCTATAGCGTGATGGTGAACAGTCATGGATGAAATTATCTCGTAAATTTTACAGCCCGTCATCGATGATTCAATTTGGGAACGTACGAGGGTGCTATTCCAGTATTTGATAGTCGGTATATCTTATTCCTTGGTGGACAGCCGAGGCAAGGGGATAGCCGAGTGAATTTGATTGGTGTAACCACAGGCAAACAAAACAACATCTCTTTACGAAGTCTCAAAGATTGTAACGTCGAGATTGCGTTCTAATTACGTCTTGTGTTTATGAGGTGCTCCTCCGCTCAATGCCAGTTATTACTTGCAGCAACAACATATAATCTTTTTATGGATAATGGCATGACTAAAATAACGTTTAGAAGATTGTATATCACAATGCTTTAGATGCATATAATTCATAGGCAATTTTTCTCTCCAGAACCATCAAATACGCTAAATACAGTATGTCTGGCAGAGTTAGACACGTTATCTCACTTTTTAGAAGCAAATGAACAAAGGAGTTTAGTGCAATCTCTTGATTATCGATATGTCGTAACTTTTCTATGAGACCAACTTCATTATTTTTTGCCCACAGAATCGACCTAAATGATCATGAAATTGCTTCAGGCCATTCTTCTGATGTCCTTCATTTGTATTAACTCTGGAGAAAGCACCACATCTTCACGTAAGTAGATCAGCTGCGAGTCAATCTATTGAATTACAAGCAATAGAAATCAGAGCAAAGATTGAAGACAGAATCTTAGTCATTTTGATTCTCTTGGCATGATTTCAAGGTTACTAATTTGTTTTTTTTTCTCCGAGTTAATAACATTAACCACGAACGGCTATTACCATGCGTATATGTGAATGTGTCATGGAGTGTGTTCCTAGTTAACATCATCTGTTTTCTGTCTGTAGCTTGCGTTGATCTGGATCCTGGATGTCATGATTGGATCAAACATTGCACGTCCAACAATTACGTGCAGAGGAACTGCAAAAAGTCTTGCAGCATGTGTAGTATTGCCTCGACTACACCGCAAACAATCATCGGTATGAGAAGTCATGTTGAATGAGCCTCTTTATGCGGTATATTCAGATGATGTGTCCTAGCCGGTTCTATAGTCTCATAACCAACGCATCCTATATTGCTACACGTTGTGACTAGTCGTGCGTGTTAGGGACTATCATATATCGCCTTTGTTGTTAAGCATTGATACATTGAAACAAAACTGCGAATGAATACATGACAAATACTAGAACATTTTGGTCTCACACTTCTCTGAGGTCATTTTCAATGATTCAATTAGTTCCTTATAAGATTTGATTGGATTATTTGTTGTAAGAAGCAGTTCTTTTTATACTACAATGAATCCTAGTTAGATGAAATTAGCATACAGTGAAACCTGTCTATAACGGTCACCTCTGGGACCTGAGAAAAATGGCCTTTATAGACAGGTGGCCTTTCTGTCCAAGTTATTTTCTATAGAAAGTGTCGTCTGGGGGATATGAAGAGTGGCCTTATACACAATTGGCTGCTCTGTAGAGGTGGCCGCTAATACAGGTTTGAATGTACTAAGAAGTATGTTCTGCATAATAATGATGATATCGAAGTGCCATAAAATGCGGCCTTGTTTACTCTGTAGTGAATGAATCCAGGACGATTGCAGTGATGATATTGGGTTTCAATTCTCTGCAGGATGTGTTGATAAGGATGCTGGTTGTTCGTTGTGGATGGATTATTGTTCATCTATTGATTACGTCAAGACCAACTGTAAAAAGACATGTACCAAATGTGGAGTTGCCCTTGACAACCCCGTGTCAGAAGACAGTAAGTGGTGTTCAAACCAGACTCGCCTTGGCGTTCAAGTATAATTATAAAATCTCTTTTGTCATGCTATGACGCTGAATAGATTAATGACGTCACAGTATAATTAAGGATTTGTAATTACCATATCAATCATGTGAAGGTTAACGCCTTGGGTTATTCTGGATATACGCTTGAAGAGCACGGATCAACGTTATAGTGTGTTTGGTTTTTACTTACATTGCCTCGTGTATTGTTGGATTCGTGACATCTTTCATGTGCATGTGTATAGCAAACCCGATTCACAAGCTGTTTTCATGCACGCACATTGTAACAAGAAACACTTGCATCGTCCCTGAGTTTTGTTGTTGGAAAATACAATGTTGAACAAAAATAATCCACGTATGTAGCAATACAGTGTAACCCGCTTAAGCGCAATAGTAATTTGCCAACAATATCCTTTGCTCTTATTAGGAATTGTGCTTATCAGGAATCGGTTAAGAGAGTTTGTACTGTACGCATTAATTCGATTCACAGCAAATTGTTTGCAGATAAACGGGTTTTTCGCTTATCCGATTTGCGCTTAAACGGGTTATACTGTACTATACATTGTAGCATGCGTATAACGAGGTGCACTTACATCATCTGAGATGGAACTCGCGCAATGAATTAATATACCAATGTAGCTGATTCAGAGCTCAGAAGAAATTAAGCTCCAAATAAATCAGTCATTCTTCTTCGTCCAAAAAACTCAGAACTGAAAAGAGAATGTTATTATATTTCTTCTGCATGGAGCCTAGCAACGCTGTTGCTATGCTGCTCGTGATACTTCGATGTTTTTATAAAGATGGGGTCAAGCAATAATGAAACTGATATTAAGCTATCGTATCCGCTTGGTTAACATCTGTGGGCGTGAACTCTTCCCGTTCACCACTGCGTATGATGCTACAGTGGCATTCAGGCATTGTGATATGAAGTCAGTCCTGGATAGAAATTATTATTTTTCTTCCTAATTCTTCTCTTTATGTGAATGAAGATATAATTCTATGGCTTTTACTACTTAATTATATTTGGCTCTTGGGCTAAAAGTAAATTGCAACGCCCTTGTACTCCATGGCTTGTCAAATCTGCTCTGTCAATTGTTTCTACGATACCATGGGCTGGTCTGACGTGCGTCAATAATCACGCTTGAATGCCTGCTCGCGTTCTACTGTTGCCCTACATGTGGCACAGCATCGCACAGGCCCTCCCTTTAAGTGTCATGTTGTACGAAATCATCAATTTCAACAATAAAGGAGCTGGTTTAACGAACGTTTCGTATGGCAAGCTCCTCCGAGATTTTCCCTTATTCGTTTCTTCCCTTTCAGAATGTGTTGATAATGACGATGGCTGTCCTTCGTGGGCGACATATTGTACCCTCGTTGAATACGTCAAGATCAATTGCAAAAAGACATGCAATCTGTGTACTATCGCACCCAAAACAAAGAAACCTGTCAGAGGTACAACGAACTTCCTAAACAGCAGCAATGCAATATATAATTCTTACAAAACAGGACATGGATGTGTGGTACTATGTTATTATGATTGCAAACATAAAATAGAGTAATTATCATTATATAGAGTAATCACTATTATATTGTGGAATTGATAAATCTGCTATTTGCCCGACGCCATTCGAAATCCCGAGTATTCCCTGCGTCAGTTTGAATCGGACAACATCATGACTTACTTTCAAACATTTCGAAAGAGGCACATCAACAAAATCATTAAAGGTTACAATGTACAATTTATTATTTAAAATAGTCTACTCTTTAAATCTTGTAGTACTGGATTAAAAGTTTAAAATCTTGCAATATGTTATATTATTATATATATGCAATCATTACTTGTTGATCGGACTACCAATTGTTGATGAGACGTATCATAGCCTGGTAGTTTTTCAAATTGGTTATGGTGAGTTTTGTATGCTGTGTTTCTCCTTTTGCAGGGTGTGCTGATCGCGAAGACGGTTGTTCAGGATGGGGTTCTTACTGTTCATCTATTGAATATGTGAGAAAAACCTGCAGAAAAACATGTGATAATTGTAGAGTATTGCCATGGAAACTCAGGTCTGTTGCTAGGCCAACAAAAATGGTGTTTGTTAAAGGGATGGTGTCTATCGTCGAAAGGGAGAAGTCTTAGAAGTCTGAAGTGGACAGTTCTCGCTGTGGAGATGGATGCAGTGCAATTGTCGTCGTCAGCTTCAAGTTCATCAATTTACTTTTTTCTGGTTGTTCAGATCTGACATTGAAGAGTGATACTTTTGTTGTTTATTGTCATGATTCTGTGAAACATGCATATAGTTATGAATTAAAATGTAATATAATTATAGGACAGTAATTGAAATTAAAGTAAGCGATCCAATATAATTGGACAACAATCCCTAAGATTTCTCATCCTTCTGTTCTTGCTTTATCTTTCTTAGGGTATTAATTCTTGTAGAACATTCTAGTAGTTTCTCGTAATCTGATTGACTACCAACTATGTTTGGAAAAATAAATCCAAACATAGAAAGTAACCTTTTATTTTGACATAGCTGACACGCGTTCAAATATTCTAGAGTTGACTATGTATCGAATATACAAATAGAGGTTATATTTGAAAGCGTGATTATGCCTGCCCGGGGCTATAGAGGCATGGTTCAGACATCTTGGAGCAAGCCATATGTTTCGCAACATCAGTCTTTCTATTTAATTTTATTGGATGAGTCTGTTCAAGAATTCAATTTCTTTTTGTTTGTTCAATTTTATTTACAACAGAGATGATACAGTCAGAAAACAAAATACAAGGTTTTAGAATAATAATGTGAATATGGCAAGTAATGGCTGTACACAGCACTTACATAAAGTCAAATTAAAAACATTTACAGAATTTAGAGAGATCTATGTTAATATAATGAGGTTGCTAAAGCTTGCTGTGTCTGTGTTGATACCCAAAGGAAAACAACAACTAAGAAGGAGCAAATTAAATAAATGCTAATATACAGTTAAGAATTATCGGCATAACAGAATTCTTTTCGATGCTCGGTAGGTGCCAGAATGGAATATAATTAATAAAAAGATATCATAGGAATGATGGAAATAAACTTTGCATTAGCCATTCGAACAGTCTTCACTGAGTTGCTGGTACATCAAAGTCAAAAGGGCAAAATCGAAAATGTCATGATCTGAAAACGATGGCCGATAACATTATTATGCAATGCTTAACCCTCTTCTATTCCTTTTGTAGCACGATACTAACCATCAGCGTCATTACTAGCTGAATAAAACTTGCACTTTTTATGATTTCCTAAGTTCCAGATCATTATAGAATTTTCAAAAGCATTGCATTCCGCCTCTAGCACAGGTGACTTTCATGTCAAATGAGGGGTTGCGTTTCACTTTCTTTGAGCTTGTGGAATAATCAATCAATGTCAGAACCTTTATGATATTGATAGATTAAATAAATTACTTCTGAATCTTAATTATAGATGCATTATATGGTATACCTAATTTCAACATGTACCTTCATACAACACATCTTGGCAGTGTTGCTATAATGTTCGATCGCATGCGAACAAAATGCCTCCACGCAGTCATTCCATCTCGAACGGTAGAACCATATTTCTCCGTTCACGCTCGAAGAAAAACTTTTCTAATGAAAACTAAGCCAATATTCTGCATTAGACTATCACAGCTACACGCGCTGCTTTGACCGATTCTGTTAAATTTTACCACTTCAAAGTATGACTGCATGCTTTAAATGTTGCAAATAATTTCCAGACTAAATAATCCGTCTGAGTTAGCCATAGAAATTCTATTTCCTATAAAACAAATTATACATAGTGAAAATCATTACCTAGAATTATGTAAAATGAAATTTCAAATCATAACTCTCTGAAAAAATAATGTTCAAAAAACTCGTTTACAAGGATATGTACTAAAATTTCTATATATTGATGAATCGCTTAGTCAATTTACAAATTGAATGCTGTTTGTCGTTAATCTAATGTGGTTGTTTGAAATAAATGTCTATCAATCTATCTGTCTATTTATGTTTCAGTGTACTGTGATAGGAGGGGATTATATTTTGTCATGAATAGTCAAAGATCGAAGCCCCGCTCTGTTTGTGGCAATAAATGCTATTTTTGTCTCAAAGAGTACTCTAAACTTAAACCCCTACGCAAGTACGCAAAGGAAATTTGCCATGAAATCACTAGGGTAAACTGAGGAATATAGTTTAAATGGAGACTATTTCTCGCTTTGTAGAAGGGTCAACATTCTCAAAATAAATTCTTATCTTTGGAAGAAACTTTAGCACCTTCAGAGTTACTTCAATAATTTGGCAGATTCCAACGTGGGCAAGTGTTTGTTCACGAAACAAATCAAGGCAAATGAGCTTATTATTTATCATTGTATTTTTCTGGCGAGAATTTATTTGATTTGAGCATTATTATGAACTAGATCACTCTGAATTATATATTTTTTATTTGATATCGTGCCCCTTCATTGAAATCGAACACGTGAATCGCTTTGAACTGTAAGGAACCATTTACTACTTATCTGAGGTCTGGTATCGATGAGAAGCGGGTTAGACAAGCCAATGTTTGAGGATGCGATAGGTTTGGTAATTGTTTTGCCTGTCTTCTTCAGCAGATGGTTATTTAAACAATATCAATTATGACTGGTCCTCGATTGTATTTTATACAATCTCAATTAGTCAAAATTATTTTATTTAAATACAAAATGATATAAATTAAAAACACTAATAGTAAAGATCATTCAACTTGGGCGAATGTGCCGCGTACGCTTTCGACGTTTCCGCGCTGGATGACCAAGCTCAAGTTTGCAACGAAATCGGCA
>OFHS01000492.1:0-40952 GCA_900245855.1 Calvadosia cruxmelitensis
TATCAACTAGACCTTCGTCTCAATGTAAACGAGCTTACACCGCTCATTTTGATTACGAAGTAAAATAAATTGACACACACACACACAGGACCGCTATCTACGCCACTGAGCATTTTAATGAATTTGTTTGTGTTTTTTCCTTCTACTATTACTAGGCTCTTCCAAAAGGAATTCTTCAACACGTATGTCCATAATTCTTGGTTTAGTTTTGCTGCTAGTGCATGTAGAAACTTTGGATTTCATACTGGGCATCAATTTCAGATCAGGGATGAAATATGAAATATCGTCGCTACTAATAAATGGATTTTTCTGTTGTTCATTTGCTTTTCGAATAATAGAATGACATATCATACAGTGAAGCCTGTCTATAACGGTCACCTCAGGGACCTGAGGATAATGACCTTTATAGACAAGTGGCCTTTCTGTCCAAGTTTCTATATTTCTATAGAAAGTGTCATTTTGGGGATATGAAGAGTGGCCTTTATAAACAGGTGGCTGCTCTAGAGAGGTTGCCGCTAATACATGTTTGACTGTATCAACTGATTGATGATGGTGGCATTATTTATTGTAGCTACGCCTACAAACAATTGTCCACCAAATTATCAACCATATGTTGGAGACTGCTATACAATCAAGACAACTCCAATGACATGGAAAGATGCCCGGGCTGCTTGCAGAGCTGATCATGCCCAAGGAGAATTAGTCAGTGTGCATTCACCACAAGAAGGAGGTCAGTGACAGTCATTGTGTCCTGCTGTCATGCTCAATGTGGCTTTGATAGCAAATATTCCTTTTATTGCAGCCATCAGTGGCATATCCACCCTTGCGCATTTGTTGTTTAGTATTTTGATTGCATTTCTAGCTTATAATCAGTTTTGGACATTGACAAGTGATAGGAATTGTGTGCGTAAATGCAAACATGATGCTATAGGCATGGCATTACTTTTGCAGTTGGAGAGAGTGGAAACCTCTAAATGTTCCAATTGAACTTGGTAACCTCAGTTACTGTTCTCAATTTAGTGGCTTCCTATATTTTCAACTTCGATTTAGTTCTTTGTCTTCAATAAAGTAGGGGCATCACTTCCAGCAAATCTGCTATTGTCTGTTACAACAGTTGTAAATGTAAATGTAGATGTCATTTTATTTCACCAGAGTAGCCCAATGAGCCAATGGCTTGTCTCCTATGAGGCCCTCGACAATTAAAACCATAGAAGACGTAACAAAATTATGTGTCGGCTGGGCCGGGAGTCGAACCCGGGACGTCTGATTGGCAGCCACGCATACTAGCCACTAGACTACACCAACATGTGTTGTTTCTTGATTAAAATATTGATGATTCTGCCTAAAGATATTGAACATATTATATAAATGTTGCGTATCATTAAGAAAGCAATGACATGTGAGTTTTGCTTGCCTTTAAACTACTTCCATCACATCCACAGCAGCAGCTGACCCATCAGTCCTTTCCTTCTTTTGGAGTTTTTGTTAAGATATATTGAATTCAAAATAATACGCCAATGGACAAAATACAAAAATCTTTTAAACTGAAATTATTTGCAAGAAGCCCATCCTTCCACTTAAAATAACATTAGTAATCTAACTAAGAAATATACTAGCACCCTGACGTTGGTTGAAGTGTACATTTCCTTGCTATGTGGTTACAGCTTCTTTTTCATATGGTAAATATATGGAGGCATTTTTCCAATATCCTATTTTAGACATTTCTTCAGTTATTTGCAGAAAAATGAGACTGCCCATTAACAATCAGAATTTTTCATAGCATTAGAGTGGAATGAACAATAGAGTGCTTGATCATTGCTGACCTGAGAATACTCTTTAATCTACAAGCTTCTTTCTAAACGATGCAACATCAGTTATTGTACTTGTATCAGATTACCAAGAATGTCTGCCTGGATCAATCGAGTGAACTGCATTTAACCTCCACCTTAACAACACTGGCAAAAGAGAGCGTACTCTATAAAAAGTGCAAGGATAATTCTCTATGGCTGTTACAACTTTTCTGGCAGAAGACATTGTACACAGTTATCCCTGTAAAGTATGATACTTTTGACAAACCCGTACAAACAGGTTTGTTGCTTAGACAACAGCTGCTTGTGATGTATCACAGTGTCATATTCAAAAGCCTGAGATGCACGGTTGAGAGATATGAAGCAAGTGCGATGGTTAATTTGATTGATTCGTTCTTTTGTTAGCCTTCCTGTTCAGTTACTATGTGCAACATGCAACAGAGATCTGGATTGGCCTGCAACGTCCAAGTAGAGGAAATGAGTTTGAATGGTCAGACAAGACATCTTTGGATTACATCAATTGGGGTGGAAGTCGAAGAAGATACTTAGGGAACAAAGCTTACTGCACCCATTCTGATTTTTCTAAGCATGTAGAGGGACAATGGATGCCTGGTGACTGCAATGTCAAGAGAACGTTTGCTTGTAAGATCACGAAAGAAGGTCAGAGCTGCTTTTGATTTCTGTTGTAGCATTCATTACATTTTTTTCATAGAAATACAATGCTTACCTGTGCTTTCTTTGACTGCTTTTCTTTCAGCTGAACAATCTATCATCCCAGACTGTAAGTTTAAACATATTGCTTTGGTGAATATCTTCAAGTGAAGAATAGGGTTGGCAATTTTTGATTGATAATAATCAAATTAAAAATTAACAGAGCTGTAACAATTGCTTTTCAAAAGTAACTAATTACAATTACAAGTTACATCTCCAATAAGTAATTAATTACAATTACAAATTACTTTTTCCAAAAGTAACGAATTACAATTACAAAATACTTCATTTCAAATGTAATCGTTACAAATTACTTTTAGAGTTACTTTAATGTTTATGTTGTTCTATACTGCGTATTACCATGTTATAACTAACAATATTTACTTTTATACCCTAACTCTAATAATGTTATACAGCACAGTGTGCATAGATGCTTCAACAGAGCCATCACCCGCAGTATCGTTTACGGACTCCTCGATAACTGTAGAATCACTCAAAACTCTTCCAGGAAAGACGCCATACATGGCAACGCGCAACAAAAAATTCGAAAAGAAAAGGAGTGACCCTTAAACTGGCAGAGTTGCAATTGACAAACGGAAAACGAAACCGCAAAAGAAAACAGATGGCCTCATGGCCTCAGCCAATTTCATACTACTGTATTCATAAAAATCATATTCTTGACTCAGGTACTGAAGGCCTGGGGTGGGATAAAACACACGTGGATTAAAACATGTGGTCTGCTGTGCTGTTGAGTGCCACCAATCAGCAACAAAGCTTCCTGTTTAGCAATCTGTGCTGGGGCAATATTCTCTGAAACCTGAAGTTCACCATTTGAAAGAATACAATATTTTTAAAGTAACTTGTAATGGAGGTCAACCTTAAAAGTAGCGATTACAAATTACAGCCAGAATTTGTAACGAATTACCACTACAGTTACTTTGATGTAAAAGTAACGATTACAGTTACAAATTACTCAAAAAAGTAACGATTACATGTAATTAGTTACTTGTAACGAATTACGTTACAGCTCTGAAAATTAATGACCTAGTTGATGACATGCAAAACCCAACAGAGATATGGGTGCGCCACAGAGTTCTGTAACTACTATAGACCTCTGTGTGTGGGGGTGTAATTAGACATAATTTGCTTTTATATGTGCATGATGATTGATTGATTGATTGATTGATTGATTGATTGATTGATTGATTGATTGATTGATTGATTGATTGATTGATTGATTGATTGATTGATTAGTTGGTTGATTGGCAGATCCTGGTGACTGCAAAGCTGGCTGGCAAAAACGGAACAAATTCTGCTACCTCTTTCCATCCTCCAGTGGTAAATGGATCCATGCAAGGCAATACTGCCGTGATGCTGGAGGAGATCTTGCAAGTATACACAATGAAGAAGAGCAGGATTTTATTCTACACCTCACTAGAAGATCGACATTGGAAAGCTTATTGTGGATTGGTTAGTGCTCTTGAAGTCCAAATTACTGTCGGGAGGTCCTAATTAATTTGTAGTGACATACATTGACAAAACTATGTGATTGTTGCTAGATGAGTGTCCTCAATAATTTTGCCTAAATAGACTACAAATGTTGATTTCAGGGCTAAATGATCGTCATGTTGAGATGAAGTTTCAATGGAGTGATGGTTCGGCAAATGATTTCACCAATTGGATGGAAAATGAGCCACACAACAGTGACAATGAATACAACTTCTGCGCTGCGATGGATCCCTTTTTGGGAATGTGGAGCAGCAGCTCCTGCTACGACAATCTGCGCTTTATTTGCAAGAAGAGCCTTGGTACAGATTTGTCTGCTTCAGATGAGTTCATTATAGGCTGCATGTTGTCATGGGGCAATAGAGGGTTTAAGGGGAAGTAAACAGAGGGGCAATTAAGGGACATGACTCCCCTCAAAGTCATCCAATAAATCTTCAGGATGTACGAAATTCCAATAGCAATGCCTTGAAACTGTTTTCCTGGAAGATCTTTGGAGAATTGGCATGTTAAGTTCGATTCCCATCCGGATCTGGGTTGATCTGCTCAGTGATTTGTTCAATATGAATCATTGCTTTGCATGCAGCTCTTTGGCCATTGGCAAGTAATAAGTAGCTCCAATCTTTGCAACCATTGGCAGATAGGTAGCTCTCACCAAACCATAAGCACCACTGCCAAACAACTTATCTATGGGAATGAGTTTAATAATTGCTTTGAATGCAGCAGCTGTGTGTTTTCTCTAGCACATTGTAATTGTTTGTTTTTTTGCAAATCATATTTTAATAAAGTACAGTCAAACCTGTATCAGCAATCACCTCTATAGAGCAGCCACCTGTGTATAAAGGCCACTCTTCATAACGCCAAAATGACGCTTGCTATAGAAATCAACCTGGACAGAAAGGCCACCTGTCTATAAAGTTCATTTTCCTTACTTCCCAAAGGTGACCGTTATAGACAGGTTTCACTGTACACGATATTGCTTAATTTTGCATCAAAATTGTCACTAAAGCTAGCAAAAAATGTATTGCCACTTGCCTCCCTTAGTACATAGTGCTGGATCCACTATTGGCCATGGAATTTATTGAGATGATCTGCATTGTACCTGAGAGAAACTGTTTCTTCATCTAACTGTGTGCAACTAATCTGACAATGGGCAGTCCACCTTAGGTGATACAACCACAACAGCTGTCTTAAGCCAAGTGCTATGTACTGCAAGTATCATCATGTTGTCTCAAATTATAATCATATTTGTTTGTTGATGTCTATCTGTTTGTATGCCAACATTCCATGTGGCAGCATTTTATTTTATTTGTTGCCACACGTTTGTTATCAAGAGTGTCTTGCGCCTTATTAAATAGGCTTAATTAGAAATGATTTGGTCTTTCTCATCTTTGTAATGTAGAGTGCACTTCACCACTTGGCATGAAGAATGGCACAATTCCTGATGCCAGTCTCACTGCATCATCATCAGCTGATGGTTTCTTCCCTGCACTTGCACGTCTACGCTCAGGTAGCGGTATTATGAAAGGCTGGTGTTCAAATGTCAGTGATGGCAGCCAATACCTACAGGTAATATGCGTTGCCAGTCAATAAGCAGCAATACTTACTTCCCTTTTTACAATTCTCATAAAAACATATGTAGTACATCGCAAGAAAACTTTGGACATAACGACATAGTTACAACTAGACTCTCCCATGAGTCCCTAGGAAATGGTTCCGTAGGCTGTACGTGACAAGAGAAAGTATGTGGGAGCTTGTGCGGGCTTTTTCCACCATCTCTGCAAGCACCGGGCATTGCAGGGTTCAGGCTATGTTCAAAAGATGTCAGGCGCTGGAACTGGGAGTAGCCTGAGCGCAGTTGGGCAAAGATGGTTCTTACGCACCCCAATATGCTCTCTTTGTATTTGCTGATTGAGGGAGGGCCACAACGCAACACGGCTTTATCCCCAATACAGACATGACTTTTGTTACGTGATGAAGGTGGTTGATTGCTGTCAATTTATGACATCCAGTGGCAATGTGTAGGGCTGAGTTATGGCAGGTTTGAATGTTTATTACATTTGTATTGCTGATGTTTGGTGTCAAATTGGAGCTGTGTAGTTAATTATCGACCTCCCAATAGTCTTTCATGTCACTCTTGCTGTTTGACAGATTGACTTTGGAGCTTCCCGTCGCATAACCAGTCTTGCTATGAAAGGTATCAGAGGTCGCTCATTCATTGCAGTGTGTGTCCTGGTGTACCGTGTGCTGTACTCTGACGATGGCCAGACATGGAATACCAATCAGTTTGAAGGAGTTGATGAGGTTTGTAATGCATCATGGGAAAATCCACCACCTGCCTCAAGTGACCACCTGTCTTAAGTGACCACCTGTCTTATGTGATCCCTTGTGTTATATAAATTTGACATTCAATTATGACAGCATCTATTTTTATTGAAAAATAATGGCTCTGAGTGTTGTTTCGGATGATTTTGGATTTTCTGGTTTGGTAGTATAAATTGCCTTTCGAAAGTGACTGGTTAGGGTTAGAGTTACCACTTTTACAAGGGAAAATTTGCTCTTCAAGTTTACTTATCTGTAAAAGTAGCTTACAAAAGCCTGCAACTAATTACAGTTCCTTTTAAAGCTACTGTTTTGAAATTACAGTAAGAGGACATGCCAAATGTTTCCTTTGATTGTTTTTGAGGCTTGTGCATAATGATGTTTGTCTGTTTTGTTTTGAAAAGTTTGAATGCTATGAAGAATGGCTTGTTGAAAAGCATTCACCTAAAGAGAAAATACATGCTGCATTTGTCATTGAATTCCCAAAGAAACATATGTAGAAAAATATATTAATTCCAAGCAGGGTGTCATTTTGCAGTAGTAGTACTTTCTCTGTAATTTGACAGATGTTAACTTATACTAGTTAAATTATTTTAATCTCATCACCATAGATAAGTTGTTTTGGCTTTTGTGCTTGGTTTGGTGGAGGCTGCTTACCCGTGAATGGCAGTTGTCAAGATAGCAAACATGTAACCACAACTAAGCACCACTCACACTGCTAAGTCAATGGAATTCCGATGACTACCTGCTAAATGCTAATGAATTCAAGGGAGAGACAGGATGGGGAAATTCCTAGCGTTCCAGCCAAGTTCTTCGTGGGTGCAAGGTCTATCGATTTTCAGCCAATGCACAGATTGTTGTAAAGCAAATGTTCCTGGTTCTCACAGGTAGTAGCAATGGCGATGAACTGCTGCCCACACTCACCATCATGGCTATGTGCGTGACAATGAGATTGGTAGCAAGAACGCACTGTCTGATGATACACCACGTCGATAGACTAGCCTCCATTACAATCACATCACACATCAGCACTATGGTGTGAGTCTAACATCATCTAAATTAAACTACAGTTACCTACATTAGGTTTTTTTAATTGGATTTGCATCACTCGTGTTTATTTGTCCGTTAAATATTTTTTTCTGGTGGTTTATTAAGCACAAACCAGACGCATTCAAAATTGTCTAACATACCACATCGAATAATGAGCAATTATGTGTTTTTGGTTTTCTAGTGTTGAAATTTGAAAACTTTCAATGACGATGAAACAACTGAATCATTATTAACGCAATATGGTTTCCTTGTTACATGACCCAAACAGTCTGTGTGCTAGCTATAACTATTTGGTGGCACGTCCTGTCGTATGTCACTAGCTTTGCCCCCCTCCCGCCTAGATGTGGCCTCTATTTTACAGTGCTCCTGTGCTCTTATAATTATTGCTTCCTTGATCAGGTGCTATCTGGATCAAATGGTAATTGCGACGGTATCACCATGGCAACTCCTCGGGTACCAGTTGTTGGCAGATACATCAGAATCAATCCTGTGACATGGAAAAGAGACATTTGCATGAAGGTTGAGGTCTACGGTTGCCCCTTTGGTAAGTTAATTAATGTGCATGTACCATCATTTAAGACTTCATTTCACAAACATTAAACAATGAATCAAGTATTTACAGTCAAACCTGTATTAGCGGCCACCTCTATAGAGCAGCCACCTGTGTATAAAGGCCACTCTTCATAACCCCAAAATGACGCATTCTATAGAAATCAACCTGGACAGAAAGGCAACCTGTCTATATAGGTCATTTTCTTTAAGTTCCAGAGGTGACCATTATTTACAGGTTTCACTGTTTCTGAATTGAGACCGTGCATACATTTAGAAAGTATATATAAATACAGGACATCAATCCTCAGTGATATAGACCTTAGATGAAAAGCCAACATTTGTGCGTTTAATCATGAGAAACATGCAAGTTAAAGATTGAAAGATACTTCAGAATAAAATCTGACAAATTAATAACAAATTCAGTTCAATAATCCTTAACGATGTCTTTGAGATGATGAAAGCTAATTAGTTATTGCCATGTCATCTTGTCCTTGTTGTTTATGTTTATGGACGCATTGTAACCTCCTAATTAGTTGCTTGTGATTAAGTCTGTGTTATTGCATGATTGCCAATTATACTGCATGACTGTGAGCTGCCTTGAGGGTTGGTCATTAAAAGTGGCCAATGATTTGTAATTAATCGTATTTGTTTAATGTGGTTATACAGTACAACCCTGTTAATATCACCTCGGTTAATGTCACGACCCGCTTAATATCATTAAACTTTGAGAACCATGCTCTGTCAGAATCAGCTACTTTAACCCGCTTAATATCACAACCTGCTTATTATCACGATTTTTGACTGGAAAATCATAGTGATATTATCGAGGTTTCACTGTATGAAATCTAAGCGAAGTTAATATACCATTAGCCACTCGTCTTGCTTATCAATCCCCACCCGCCCTCCTCGTATTAGTAATCTCTTGACAATATCTTGTTCTTGATATGTTAATAGGTTTGTTACTCCTTCCACTGTTTATCAGTGTGACTGGTGCTTGGTTGAGGGAGTGTGACAGGTTCGCAAGCAGCAGCAGAATCGGCAACATCAGCAGCAGCATTAGCAGCAGCAATATCAGCAGCAGCAATACCCGCAGCAGCAGCAGCAGTGCACAGCAGCCAATGCTCCTCCCATCAACCAAGCACCAAGGCCAAATTACTTATTATACTGGGTGGGATAAGTATGGTGATAGAGTTTAACAAGAAAGTAACGAGAAAGTATGTGGGAGGTTGTGCGGGTTTTTGCCGCCGTCTCTGCAAGCACCGGGCATTGCAGGATTCAGGCGATGTTCAAAAGATAGGTTGCAGGGTTCTTAGCAATCGGATATTGATAAATTGCAATTAATACATAATTTATTATGTACAATCAAACAGTCTGCGAGAATCCCCTTGGCCTTAAGAAACACGCCATTCTGGATGCTCAAATGTCCTCATCATCCAATTTGAAATCACATCTGTCAGCTGCAGCTGGGCGACTCAACAACCCCAACGGTGCCTGGTGCTCTAAGGTGTGGCCTCTAGTGATTGTGAAATGCTATTTGATGCAATGAATTAATGATCATATGCGTTATTGGCAATAACTTATTGCTGCAAAGGGTAGATGATGTTCTGCAACATTGAACTGTCTGAGATTCCACATTTTACCTTCAAGACATTTCTGTCTCGCTTTTAAGTACTTTTGACATGTTTTATGTTTACACAATTCGTGTTCATTCGTCTCAATTGAAAGCTAATGCATGCTAAACGTAAATAGATTCAATAGATTACTGCTAGCACATTCCACGAGTCCTGGCATAGTTTCCTTTTATTTGGGCAACAGAAATGTATTGAGAAGTTCAGTTCGCTTCTTGCAATACGTGTGAAATAATACATCGTTATATATGTGCCCCTTGAAAAAAGCCAATGGCTTATTGGGTATCACAAGAAATGATGATGATGATGACAAGAATGATAGTTTTTTCAAGATATGATTGTTTGGGGATAATTACAGATCTAACTAAAAACAGGCACTCCATGAAATGACACATCCGCTGTTGGTTTAACTATATACGCAGTCCAAATCCAATCAGTAGATACAAAGGGAGCTCATCGTGGAAATGCATTGCTGTTTATTGTATCGCTTGTAGTTTGATGACAATCCTTTGCAATCTAGGACGCAGACGAGAAGCAGTGGCTTCAAATCAATTTCACGAGGAAAGTCACAGTGTCAAAGGTTGGCACGCAAGGCATGTCATTAGATGGCACAGATCACTACGTGTCAGCTTACCAGCTGTCATACAGTGACGATGGAGTATCATGGACAACCTACAGAACATTCTCAGGGTCTGTCAGGGTGAGTGGATTCATGCCACACATGCCTTATACGACACCGCGTTTAAAGGAACGTCTATTAGCTGTGGTGGGTAGAAGTGCAATGATGCCATTTTCATAGCAACTGTTTGGCTTTTGATGTACTTATGGAAGACAAATGGTGTGCGTTTACATTTTATTAAAAGTTAGCCGTAAAAGAAGCGAGGCACCACTATTTACATTAGTATAAGACCACTTAATACAATTTTAAAGAGACTGTGCAGGCGTAATATATAGTGTGGGTGGATATCAGAAATCTGTCGTATGAAGCTTTTAATTTGTAAATATTTCGTAAATAGGTTGTAATTTCAGAGGTATTTTTTAATGGAAGATATCTGAGCACATTTTCAAGGAGAGTATATTCCAGCAAGGGAGAATTCCCTACTCAAACATTAACTTGCGGTGACTGGCTAGAATTGATTTTGATTGATGCTCTTTAGAAGGGACGACGCAAGGGCCTTCTGTATAATTAATTGCCCTTAATTATGTCTCGTTAGATATTTGGAGGCAATTACAATGCCAAAGGTGGAGTGTTTCATAGACTGACAGAAAAAATTAACACAAAGTATCTTCGCTTGGTTCCGCTCAAATGGACGAATGGCATCTGCTTGAGAGCTGAAGTATTTGGCTGTTTCTATGGTTAGTAAGTCAAGTGTCTCATTTCATAGTTATCAAATAATAGCTCATGTTATAGAATACCAGTTGTGATTCCTTGCCGTATTGTCTGTCAGTGTGCAGTTCGGCATTGGGGCTTCAAACTAAAGCAGTAGCTGACTCAGCCATGGCTGCATCTTCCTCCGATGCCATGATGATACCATCTCGGGGTCGGCTTGGTCCTGACGACGCCACAAATGTTGCATGGTGCTCAAACACAAATGATAAATATCAATTCTTAGAGGTAAATGAACGTTGTTAAACTGCAGAGATCGTTGTTTTATTTTTGGCGTATCTTCTGTCAATACTTGTGTGTAATTTTTCCAAGGTTGATTTCGGTGCACTGGTGCGTATTACAGCCATAGCAACGCAAGGTCTCAATGCTGCTACTCCTCAATACGTCATCAACTATCAACTTCAGTACAGTTTCAACGGGCGATTTTGGAGTGTCTATGAAGTAAACGGCGTGATTCAGGTTGGTTGCTTGCCGTGTTGTGATATTAAAATGTATGATGATCCACTTCCCTCCTCTTTCACAACTTCAGATCACTATCTATCCAGATGACATATGTTGTTGTTTTGTAGTCGTTTATTGGAAATCAAAATGGCCGCTCGACCAAGCGAAATCCACTGCCATCGCCTGTGCAAGCACGCTTGATTCGTGTCAACCCCATAAGCTGGCAAGGAGGCATCTGTTTGCGCATTGAGGCATACGGATGCCAAATTGGTAAGTGCTGTGACAGCATGCCTTGGGTGAGCCTCTAGCCTTCCAATCTTGTATATGACATTATCACACATCGATAATATAATATTGTGGATGATTTTGTGTCGCATCCTAGGTCAAGCGATTGCAACGCCAACACCGACATTAAGGTCGTATTACAAAACTAAGTGCTCGGTCAAACTTCCATCTGTCGAATGGAATGACGAACTGTTCAATGAAAATTCCAAACAACATCAAACACTTGCAAATGACATTGAATCGGCCGTGAGTTCATGCAGTCCTCTTATGCATTTTCCTTGACTCTGAACTATCTTCAATATGCTAACAATTATTCCATAACTGCCTATTGTTATAGATGCTACTTCTCATATGATCTGTTGACTATTCTCAGGACAAGGTAGTATCTAATTAGGCATAACTTCTTCTCGTTCCCACATGTATATTGCATGCCCGAAATGACACTGCAGATAAGAGATTATCATTGGCTGCTGAAATACCGCATGCGCAGAAGGAAAAGAGAAAGTTGCTGCTGCCAATAGCTTGATGGCGGGGTTGCATTTCAGCATTTAAATCCTCCATTGCAGATCACAGAATTGTACGTCAGTGATTACACATTTAAAGATGGGTTTGAAAGTGTGAATGTGAATGGCTTCAGGTATGTCCATTAATTCAGTATAACTAATTTGCAACATATTGTAATTTCATGGAGGAAATGTATAAATTTAACAGTGATAAATTTGACGACTTTGCGTTGACAGGAAAGGAAGCGTCATTGTTGAATTCACGTTGGCTTTTATTGTGGATGAAGGAAACGTCACAACTCCACTCGTAGCAGCAGTAAAGACAGGTTACCTGGGCAAGCACGAGGTGGCAGTGACGTCACTCAAATTTGAAGCAGGTGGGTTTCAATGTGTTGTGGAGTTTTGTCTGGACTACGTTGAACGTATGTACCGCTGATATCATAGTCAGCCCAGCCAGAGAGGAATTCTGTGTGAATCCTTTGAGTAGCAATGAACTACAAATCATAAAGACTTGTTTATTTTTTTACAGAAGGAAGTGGTCAAAACAAAGTGAAGAGTGAGAAAGGTGATTGTGCTATTCGTAATTGAATTTACTTCGGAGATACAGCTTGCATTGCTCCATAAGGCCCGACTGGTAAGATACTAATGGTAGATGGCATGTGTCAAGGGAAACAACTGAGAATAATATACTTCACTGATGTAGAAGACGGCTGTGTACAAGACACACCTATAGCTGGACTGACTACTAGGCAAAACGAGAAACGAGACAAGTGCGATAGAATAATGTGACTACATGATAACGAGGTCATAATCATCCCATAATCCTGTAGTTGTGCTTTGTTATCACTTGCATCACACGTGAAAATAACCCTGACAGTAGGAACTGGAACCGTGGGAAATACATGTGAAAATCACGTGAAAACCGTGTGAATTTCATATGGTTTTTCACATGGTACTTCCCATTTCACATGGTTTTCACATGGTACTTCCCATTTCACATGGTTTTCACATGGTTTTGGATTTATAGTATGAGTATCGAACTGCACTCTCTCTGTTTGCTCCTCACAGATGACGATGGCCTGTCTGATGGTGGCAAAGTGGCTCTGATTGTTGTGTTTACGACACTGGCTATCATTGGAGGATTAGTTTGGTTTTATCGGAGGAGATCTCATAACTATGGACGGATGAAGCTTCGACAGACCTCTGAGAACCCCGTACATTTTAGCACTGAAGAGAGCAAGGCCAGTGAACAGGTGCTTATCGATCATTGAATGGACGGACGTCAATCATCAACCCTGTTGACATTCAATTATTTACTGCTGTGAAAGTCTGGCTTTCGTGCAGTGCGCCTAAATCTGACTGCCAGTTAAATTCTCGATTTGCAATTGAATGATTTAAGAGCGTAATGTAATTGTTGTTAACTTGTTAGAAATGAGTGGTTTATAACAATAAGCAACCAGTTTTTATTGCGTATGCTTGATGTCTTTCTGTGTTGGCACAGGCGAGTCGATGACTTTGCATTTGCCATTGGGCGCATTAAATGTTTTAATGGCCTTATATTCACACCCTATATATCAACAGAAGAAGAGACAGCAGATTGCTTAATGATTACGTTTATTATAACAGTATGAACGTGAAGAGAGAACGATAAACATGTATTCTGGACTAAATTCTAAAATCTGTATATGGGACTTGAGATTTAGGCCTGGACTATACTTCAGTCCCAGTCCATGAATAGGACTACAGGTGATACCAATGCATCCACAACGGTCCAAACAAGGAGCAGAAGAAGAGACAAGGGTTTGAAATTGATGGAGGCGAGGATACATTGTGGGAAAGATCTTCCAGCAGCAAAGACGAAGCAGCAGTTTATTTCCATCAAATAAAACCATTTCATGTGGAAATAAACATATGCTGTACAATTTAACAAATCATTGTCTGCCTTCGGAACTTCGACAAGTGAAAGCGTCATATCGACAACATTCTTCAATGCATGTTTGGATGACGATCAAGTCTTGCCAACAAATCAGCCTCTTGCGCCATCTTATCGAAAGAGCTGTAGGTGGAAGAGAATGATAAAGTATTTATCAGAAGAGAACATGTAGCCACGAACAACAACGAACGGACCTTAAGCCTTAAAACATGTCGTAGTAAAGGGATTTCATATTATGCTGGTTGGATATGGATTCGAACCCGAGACGCATGAATGGCAGTCAAACGTCCTAGCCACTAGACCAGACAGACAGACGGACAGACAGACAGGACAGAATAATCTGAGACACCCCAATTGAGTCGGTTTAAAGAATGTACTAGCCCTAGTTCACGAAAAAGAAGATCTAAGATGTAAACGATTTCAAGTACACCTTTTGATAGATCGTTCTCTGAGTGATTCCCTTATCGCAGATGACGCCAGGGCAGTTTCCCGACACTAAAAGGAGCAGGCAAAGAAAAAAAAAGTGGAAAACGAAGTGTTATCGAATCAGACACGGCCAAGATACAACATGCATATCACAGTCAAATGAACTGCATTTGAATTTCTGAGAGCCTGGGGAAGTTGCTTTCGTTAACTAATTGGGTAATCGTTCACCGGATAACTGAAGCCACGCAGGCACTACACGTTATGCGATCTTTCGCTGTTTTGCTTTACTGCTTTCTGTTGGATATTTCGCTGACAGATTGATTTTCGCTAACCGCTTCTTCGACTCATAAAAATGAAATTCCTTATAAGCACACAGCGCATTATTACGGAAAAATACGATGGCCTAAAATCATTCCGAACTGGTGATTCCCTTGTGTCTAGTTTTTCTGCTCGGATAGTTCTGCAGCCAAGAGGCATCGCTACAACGTACAACCAAACCTTGTGCACAACCACATGTATATACGAACACTATAGCAGGATAGTTACGGGATCAAACGGCGAATCAGTCAAGCATATCACACTCATGGATTACAACAACAATCACTGCTCAAATCGTTGCTCACAAAAAGCCACTTGTCTAATACCATTCAACAGTCATGGCTACATTAACAGGCCTCTGAGGTTGTAACGGCTGCTCTATAAAATATAAAGTCTAACCTGCCTTAACGACCACCTGCCTTTACGACCACGTGTGTTAAACGACCACCTGTGTGAAGCGGCCATCATTCATCGGACTCTTTGGTAGTCGTTTATGATAAGTGTGCCTGTATATAAATCATGGAGTGAAGATGGCTTTGCTTACGGTTTTGATGAAGTTGTGTCTGTCTTCCGCAACAATTTCACTTCGCTTATTCTTCATTTCGATATTCATGATAATCTCTTCGCGTTTCAATGATTCCTCATCATCAACCCTAAAGTGCATTCAATGACACAACGCACTTAAGCAGTCAGCAATAACACCCATTTCAGAATTCATCGTAAGTCGATTCAGCGGACACGATTTTCACGTAATTCAGCGGACACGATTTTCAATGACTGTACTTGGATTTATTCAGAGCGTGGTCCATTTCCTTCTGAATCCGTTGCTCAAATGCCTTGATCGACTTCTCGCGGGTGTTGCTCTCAGCGATTTGTTTCGCACGTTCAAGTGACTAAGAAGCGAAAAAGACAACTTGTTATTGAACATACCTTCACTCATAATGCTGCCAAAAGCCAAGAACACAACGCATCATGAACACAGCAGTTGAATTACAAAGGAACAAAATTATGTAGAAATTCAGCTGAGCAATGAAAAAGAACGTACAGCCTTTGTTGTGGTCAAACAGATCGCATAGTCATACAGAGAAGAAAGACAACTGATGTACAATAGGCACCTTCCGTGAGAGCGATCAACGTAGCATTTCATTTGACGTACAATCCTTTCATTTAGAATACCCGAAATAGCTCATGTAATATCTCTTGCATCTGAGGACTGAGAATTTTATGCTTAAATAAATATCGTTTTAGTAACTGTGCTTTAAAACAGATTGTTAGCGCAACAAGGAAGTGACAGTAAGATAGACAAATTATAAATGACTGAATATTACTTGATGACTTCATGAAGTTGACGTCACTAAAGCATGGCAAAATCGGCTACTAATCAAGCCGAATATATCAATAATAAAGCTAACTATATTTTCAATTTCAATAAATGAAATTATATCGATCTAACTCTATTTCGAAGGAAATTTTAAATAACCGAAATTTTCCGTTACTATGAAATATGCATTAAAGCATGTCTTGAGTCGAACTGGGTCTATACCATGTCCTCGTGTAGCTTACTACGCATCTTAAAGTGAGGGAAGATAGCACAGATCTACTGGGGTTCAAACTATGTGGAAAATCAGCAAGATCGAAGCATATCTGACGAGATAATTATTAGGTCTGTTCAACTGTGCTGGGACATTGCAGTCATCTATGTTTAAGGCATTCACACACCTGTTGTTGATATTGAATGAGTTCGTTCTGCCATCGCTTCATATCCTTCTCCATGGATGCCAGTTGCTCTTGCTGAAGTGCACGCCGTTCTTCATCCTTAAACCTTGCAAGAATACAACGCATTCAATTGAAAACCAATCTCAGAATTTAGATCGTAATAATATAATGTAATCAATTACTATTGCAGTGAAACCTGTCTATAATGGTCATCTTTAAGACCTGAGGAAATGACCTTTATAGACAGGTGGTCTTTCTGTCCAGGTTGATTTCTATAGAAAGTGTCATTTTGGCGTTATGAAGAATGGCCTTTATACACAGGTGGCTGCTCTATAGAGGTGGCCACTGATACAGGTTTGACAATATTCGAGATGTTACATGATTCTGATATGCATATCAGCTTTCAAATTCCACATCTACATAAGAACTATGTCATGTGTCATTCTGTTGTCATGTCACTACGCCCTCCGCCACTTACGCATTTTGATGGTCTGTCATTCTGTTACTTATCCAAAACGGCGGCCAATTTTATTGGTAGCCGAAGCCCAATCTCTTTGCTACTTCAGGCAATCAACGTGCCCCGCAATGACAAAGGTATATAGGCTAACAACATTTGGTCAATTGTGTCTAGAGGCTAGCTTTCTTTTAGTTTAGAGGTCATATACATTAGCACATATTGGGTAGAGCTAGAATCTTAATCACCAAGGTTTGCAATTGAGACCATCCAACCTGTTCTCTGAAGTCTCTCGCTGGCGTTCCTCGATAATTTTCTGTGCGTTCCTGGATGCCATCTCTTGCTTCTCCATAATCTCTCGTCGCATCATCCATTCTCGTCGCCTGAAAAAGAGAATGGCAATTTCCTAAATTTCAGTCTTGCATTTACACCATTTAATAGTCAAAACAGGATTATCTGAGTCATAAACCGTCAAAAATATTACAATCAGGTTATAGGAGAATGAATGAAGTGTGGTGGTCGTTACAGTTGATCGTGTTTCAAAATTTCAAATGACAGACCGAATGAACAATAGAACAGGGTACCTAGCTTTGTATCCATGATATTTACAAGAAAGAGGCTAGCATAGAAACGAAGCTACAGCGCTCAACTCCAACACAGAAGCAATATAGAACATACAGAAATCCAGCATCAGATAGACTATAGTTGGAGCATTCCATGGCTTTTAAGGAAACAGAGTAACACAATATAGCAGTAATGATGTTTTGGCTTGAAATTGAAACATGTTATCAACAGACAATGTATGCGCTCATTGTGACTGTTACATAGTTATAATTATGATAAAATCTTGAGTCCTCAACAACATAGAATTTGCATAAAATAAACAAGCCATTAGCTTATTGAGCAATCCTTGTTGAACAATTAAACAATTTATAGACATGTTTACATGATGATGCAATTTACTTATCTTGTTTTCAACTGGAACGACCGGTTGCCAAATGGCATGGTCATACAGAATAACGCGGGTGCCATCTCTGAATATACTTACACATAAAAATGTAACTGATATTGACAAAAATAGTATCTCAAAGCATTGCATAGCTTTATTAGGTTCAGACCTTTCAGTCATTGAAATTGAGATCAACAATTGAATTTGGCTCACCTGTTTTCTTTCTCCAGCATCTCCATTTGCAGTTCATGCTTCTCTCGCTCGTCTTCGTTGCGCGCTTGAATATCCTTTAATAACAAAAAGAAATGAAGCAAGCGGGGTAAACCAACAGACAAATACTACAATCACTTCACATCGAGCTGATTTCCGTTTGCTCTCTTGCTATTCTAAAGTTTACAACAGTGAAATGTGTAAACTATTTGCTTCTTTTGCCTATTCTCTAGTTATTCTTCCTTTATCTATTCTCTCGTTTAGGGGCTGAAGCCTGCCTGGCCATAATGTAAACTTACTGTCATTGTTTTCTAGTTATGTGATTGTAATAGTAGGTCCCTGTGTCATCTTGTAATCTTCCTCCTGGCAGGGTTTGTACCTTATCCTGTTAACAACGCCACCTGTTCTGTAGTCTACGCTGAATCTCACGATAGATAGCCTTTAGTGATGGTACTCAATATCATATGTACTCCTTGGAACTCGGTCATCTCTCCCTGTCGTAGGACAAGCAACATATTGCCTCAATTATATAACAGTCATCAAGTCTTGTGTCTTCGTTCTCTGTACTAGCAACCCTAGATGCATCACCATCTATATCCTGCTGCTATCAGAACATGTATGAAATCATTGTTCTATAATTTACCAACTGGCGCTGCAAACGAAGGTAGTCTTTCAATTCTCGAGCTTCTTTACGTCGAGTTGAGACCTGCACATGTTCTGTGCGCCGTGCTAGTTCAAGCTCTAATTCTTGTTCTTGTCGCTTGGCTTCCTATTAAATTAAAAACATTTACAGTGAGTTTTAGCAACACGCTCTATCAGAATCAACTGATTTTGAGCATATATTATCATTATTTGATCAGTATCATGATGTTTGGCTTGAAATTTGTGGCAAATAAACAAGGTTGAAATGTAATTTTTAGCAACAATATACACGGGTTACAATACACAACATATTGATGAAAGTGGACATGAATATTGCTTCCAAAAGTGAAATTCAGTCATTGTATTCTTAGCAATTGTTGCAGTACAGGATATAATTTGAAACTCAATCTGTAAACCGAAGTTGGACAATTAGACATTGTGCACAGACCTGGTGAAGCTTTCGTTCTTCTTCTGCTACTTTTCTGGCCAGCATTTCAGCATTCTGATTCAGAGAAATTACAGATGTGAAAAATAAAATGAAATGCTAAATAGTTCATCAGTTAATTAAGCCGTTTGATCATGTTTCGGAAACAGACACCAGCTTATGAACCAACATTATCAAACATTTCTGGACTGTTTGTGATTAAGTGGCTTCTACAAGTATTGACCCACGTTGAAACTGGACAGAGCACTGGTTAATCTGTCACTTGAGAATGCTCAAATATCAGAATAAGAGACAAGCAACAAAAATATGAGAAACTTAAAGAAATAACCTTCCAGCACTTGAACTATCTTATAGCAGCACAAGTGTCCATACTTCCTACATTGTCACCATTCATTCATTTAGAGCTGTAGTGGCTAACACGTGGTCAGTGTATAGTCACATGATCGTAAGAGTATGTAGCCGTGTGCCCGTGCCATTTTGTAATAATTCTCTTTCCTGTCTGTACTTTCTTCTGTCAGCAACTCCGTCTGTGTTGTATTATACGCTGTGTCTCACGACATTGAATTCTGGCACCAGCAACCACATGTACTCCCTGCAACTCTACCATCTCTCCCTGTCGTGGGAACATCAACATGTCTATGAAATATAATTATATGGAATGCAAAAGCCTCTACCTCCATCCATCTACAGAATCTGGTAAGCCAGATGGCAATTTTGACAGAGCATGGCCCACTGTGTGTTACATTGTAGACTGTTAGGTACGTAACAAGAAGGAGCTTCATTTAAAGCTGCAGGCAGCAACATTGAAAGCCTCAGATGACCATCAATACTAATGAGCCATCAAGAGTTCAAGACTACCAGTGATGGTTCATTCTAACAAAGGAGATGAGATAATAATCACACATGAAAATCAAACTGAGAGGCTTACACGGTGGTGAACATTCTTTTCAAATTCTGACTTCCATCGATCAAACTTTGCTTGAATCTCCATCCGTGCAGCATCCAATCGCTCATTTCGATGTCGGTAATGATCGTTTGCTTTACCCTTTGACTACGACAGGTAGACAGAGAATTGACAATGAGACTGGTAGACAATGAACATTGACAAGGTGGAAGACGTCTACCGATGCTGGCTGGTCATTCACATTCTTGAATAACATGACCCCGCTATCTTTCACAAACCGTGGGCTTTCTTTCCCGATCCAGGCATTCCTTCTTCTGTTTCTGCAGGTTGATATGTTGCATTGGTACAACATTGTCCTGGGCCTACAATAAATTAAATTGGACCTGTATAAAGGCCACTCTTCATAACCCTAAAATGACACTTTCAATAGAAATCAACCTGGACAGAAAGGCCACCTGTCTATAAAGGTCATTTTCATTAGGTCCCAAAAGTGACCGTTATAAACAGGTTTCACTGTATCTGTCTAAAACAATACATCTACATACACACAACAATTAGCATGATGCCAATGGACTGCACCCACAAACGAAAAAGTTATTGAGCAATCCCCCATGGACGATTATTCTAATCTATCTCAGATGACATCTTTGCTTTGGAAAACACAATCACAAACACACGGTGCTGAGTGTAATATATGATTTCAGTTTGTAGCATTCGGCTGCTCTCTCGACCAATGGCTTATGACTTATGATACTTCATAACGTCCTGTCTGTTGCAAAAAGCAAGTACTTTCTCTAACCATGTTTTTCCTGTTCTTTCTGATTTCCTGATGTAATATTCTATGTTTCTCCTTTTCATCGTCAGTTTGCGGTTTCTTTTGCTTGGATCTCTGGCAGGAAAATTCAGTTTCTAACATGTCCTTCCTTTCGTCAGACTAAAAACAAAAGAAAGAAACATGTAAACTTTCCTCATATTGTAACATGTCCCTCGGCTTCTGGTTGCAATGGAGACAAGAAGCAATGCAAGACAAATCAAGTGACAAATTACTTGACAATAAATGACTGGATAAATGAAATCAATATTTGCGTTACAATTTGCTGCATTTGTAAATCCAATTTTTTTATATCTTGACATAATGAAAGCCATGTTGCTGCAAGCCAATGTTCTCGTGATCCGCTGTCTGACTGAAGACTATAATGCAAGGCTATTCATTTCTCATCGTTTCTCACAATCTAAATTATACTCCGTATCACTACCACGCGTCTGTATTTCATCCTTCTGTAAGTAATTATTGATATCTAGCTTGAAATTACCGTGCATTTATGTTAAACTGATGGTCCATAAGGACACTGCTGCATTTCTTGAAGAGAATATTCTATTATTCAGCAGCTGTGAGTAGTAGCAAAACTCGTCTTCACATAGAGTCAGTTTACTACCACAGTAAACAACATCAATGAAGGAATAGATGCTTCACATGTCCAACGCAGAATTACTAACATAGAGCATACAGACTGCTTTTGGCCTATTTAATATATTCAATAAAGTATATCCTTTGTCGAATCAAACCGAAGGCAGCAAACCTTTGACTCCAGGGCACAAGGGATCTTCCTATGAAACTACTTACGAAAGCAACACATTCATTTGTTTGCTTAGATAGACCGATTAATTGGTTTAAACGTCTAAAGAATATAAAGTACCTTGATGCCTGGCTGTAATTTCTGCATTGCATTGCCCTTGATAGCTCTGTCTGAAAGCAATTGTCCTCCAATGCCAGAGCGGTTGGTGAATATGGTATTCTGGGCATTTGTTGTAGCTTCTGTTGGCATCATGCTATGTGAATAGTCCATCGGTCGATTTCTAATTGCCTCTTCGGTAGTTAGTGAAGGGCTCTCTGTAGAAATAAAGATAGCAACTTCCAGTCAACAAACGTAATTTAAACAGTAAAAAATGTGCTTACAAGAAGCCTCTTGGGTTTTCCTGTTGCACAAAGCACAGAAACATCACATACTACATTGGTAAGCTAAGAGTCTTAGGGGTTATAATAGACTGATTGCCGACGACTAAACCAATCAGTTGTTTTATAACAACAAAAATACTCTCAAGGTGGCCGTAATAAATAGTGATCACTACACTGTTTGTTTAAAGGCCAGTCATTGCAAACCCTTTGTTTCTTTGTTTATTTCATATAGTCATTCCAGGAAAGGATTTAAAACTGTTTTTCCCGGAGTGAGATGTAGGTCTTTTGAGGGCATGAGAGAAACTGAAGTACTCAGGGTAAAACCTGTACATGATGTTGGCAAATTGATCTGGAAACAACTCTTCACATGACATTGCAGAAAAGTGATTTTGACAATCGATGATTCTGCCACCAACAAGGTTTGAACCCACAACCTCAGCGGTGATTTCTCACGGTGGATATGCAGTGACCATCCCGGTGAGCCCCATGACCAGGCCAACAGAAAACACTAATTACACTATAAACAAAAGGTGACAGGATAACGTTTGTAACAATAGATAGAAGCAGCGCTGGAAGCAGACTTGGGCACTCGAATGAATTCACTCGTTCTCGAATGGCACCCACGAGAGATTTTTCACACTCGCCACACGCACTCGTACTCGCACACTTGGCACTCGCCACTGGTACTCGTTGTATTTTACCTGCACTTGTATACGTACTCGTCCTAAAAGTAACAAACTTTTTGGCAAAGCTACAATGTTCTGTGTGTCTTCCATGTTACCCTGTGTGAAGGCTGTTGTCTGGACTCTGTCGGAGTTGCTTTGAATTCACTATGCGAAGTGTGCATCATCATTTCCCGTGAAAACCAGCCGCCTTCTGTGCTGTCTGGAATCTCTTTGACTATTCTTCGGTTGACAACTAAATGAGCAACAAAGCCCACTAATCGACAGTCTACGGAGAGTCAGCTAAACGAAAGTTAACTTGGCTGATGGTTGATTGGTTGCTGTTGCCGTCTCGACAGCGCAGAGTTTCACAGAGTGAACTCGGCCAGCAACGTCGAAGTTGTAGTCAGGGTAAATACGATCCACAACAATCAGCGGCGATTTCCGACTTCCCAGAAAAGCGGGAGAATCAGATCAATTGCCTATTTAGAAGAATGGTGGCAGCTGATCTTAAACCAGTTGTTAAACTGCCTCAAATGCCAGAAAAAACTTGGGTGACCACCTGGACAAAAAACACTTTGGATGTGGCTGCTGATAGAAGTCAATGGAGAGCAACAGTGAGAGATATACAAGCGGTCGTTGGGAGTTAGCTTCCAGAAGACCTATTGGATTGGATTGGATTGGATTGAATCATCCTGAATGTTAATTTATTAATTGTGAAACTATTATCTGCTTTACAGTGATCTTAGTCATTACCTGTATGATTTTGATCCGAAATATCTGTACGATAATGGTGACGTGTCTTGGGAGTCGGTGTTGACGTTGTGTGCTCATCTGAAATAAGAAAACTCCATTCTTCTTCGCGCACAAGCCGTTCTCTTTCCTCTCGACAAAGTCTCAGTTTTCCTGAAAACAGAACAAACAAAAAACAGGAGAGTCGATCAAACGGCAGCTACTAATTCACAGAAAAGTGTCTACATCCAAAAAATAGGCCTACCATCATTTATAGCAATGTGGGACGCTGGTTAAAAGTCTCAAAATAAAAATATAGTAATAATCGCTGCATGCCAAAGCTTGGAAGATAAAAAATAATTATACTCAAATCTTCTTTGCAAATTTATTGCAATTAACTATCTGCATCAATTTGGGTTCTATTTGCATATCTATAAATTGCTGGAGCTGTGTTTGGAATTGGGCATGTTCAAATCCTCTTCAATTCCTCAAAAATGTTCATATGACATCTCTTTTAATACACAATTGGAGGGTTGTATATTTTCAAAACACATGTACAACACCTTTGCTGGAAAAACCACGATGCTAAGTATAAATTTGCCAACAAATCAGACAATAGGATTATGATATCACCATATTTTAAGTCAAACTGGAAACATAGATTAGACTTACGGTCAGCATCGTCTAAATATTCTTTAGCTTATAAGCCTTAAATTTCAAAGAGCAAGCCATACAGCTGTACAGTGTACACACATGTACTACGGTACAACAAGTATTTTCTAAGTTAAGTTAACAGTAGGCTACTCTTGGTATCAATTGTATCTGCTTCACTTACTCAGTCTGTGACGTTCGTATTCCTGATAAACAGCATTTGGATCCATGGCTGTTCCATAGCTGGAGTTCTCATTCTCAAAATACGAGAGTGGACGATGGAGAAGCTCAACAGGCTAATGTGAAAAATTGCAAACACAATAAAAGGACAAGCATAGGACAAAATATGAATTAGCAAAATAGTAGGAGCAAAATTTCCGAGATCAAGCTGAAAGCAGAGGCGATAGTTTGATATAGTATTAGGGTTCCTGACTAGGCCTAGACATCAGAGGACCTGAACAGGTGCAATATAATGACAAAGAAATAGTTTACAACTACTCGATTACGAGAATGCTTTGTAGCTTTACACAAATGCTGATAGAGTATCCATTTATCAAATGAAAGAAGGAAGGTGGCTGGTAAGCACAGAAGAATACATCAAAACAGAAGAAGAGACATTGTGGGAAAATTACTAGAACAACATGTACAAGGTACAAGTAAACGGCAAATGTTTTATGGAAAATGTACTGAAATGTACTGTGGAATTGAAATATATCAAAGCTACTCGACACCATTACACCGAGCATTGCGCACAAATTAGGTAAAGTAAAAGGAAAGCACTGATCCCAATTGTGAAGGCTACGCAACAAGAAAGATGAGTCATTCGTGCATAATGCCAGTGGATGTAAAGTGTAGGCTTAAAAGACTACATGAGATAGGACATGATCTGCATATCATACACTGAAAATGGGTTTCCAAGATATAGCTTTTATTGCTTACAACATAACTGTGATAGTGTGGGACCTTCAGATTGTCACAGGAAAAGAATCAAGCACAATTATGCCTACCCTTACATCGTTATAAAGAACTGTGCTATAAATGTGCTCATACTAGCTGATGTCATACATCCAAAACATTAAAGTGTGACAACGTAATAAAAGGAAAGTTTTGAAAAGGGCTTGATAGCTATCCGTTGCCAGTTGCTATTCAAACTTAAATTTGTAATTATCATCACAACACAACTCACCTTGATTCCATATCTAGCACACGCCTGCAACAGAAAATGAGCACATTATATACATCATTTCAAGTAGTTAATTATACTCGTCATCAGACAAAGTAAAATAGCAATTATCCCAGCAAATTGCCTGATGATGTGCAACTGTGCCTGATTGAAATTTCACTCAGGAACCCAGCAGCAGAGAAAAGAATTAATGTAACATACAGGGTGGCACATTTATCCCGTCCGATGGAAAATCGCTATAAATCAGCTCAAACTCAATATTTTTAAAACGGTTTACACCATTCGAAAGCTTATTCAATAGGAAACAAACTGAAAAACGTTTGAGAAAATCCGTTGAGGTAGGCCTACAGCCAAAATAATGGCTTTTCAAAATGAACACACTTTTCTGCTTTTTCACTGCTACATATGTAGTTAAAATTGTTTATTAGAAAGTTATTTTTCAAATGAACAAATGGCAAAAAATTGTTACCATACAAAATAAGTAAATGTCACGAAATGATTAATTTATTCTCTAGCAACTTCAATGTGGCCGCCTTGATTTTCAATCTCACTGAAGGGACGCTCTTTGAATTTGAGGTCTCATCTCAGGCGTCACTTCACCAAATGCATTCACAATTCTCTGCTTCAATTCTGCCATATTTGCGGGGGCGGTGGTGTAAACTTTCGACTCGATAAATCCCCACAAAAAGAAGTCGCAGGGGGTCAGATCGGGTGAGCGGGGAAGCCAGGGGATATTATTGTCATTGGGACCTCCACGGTCGATCAATGCCTCTAGTAAGGTATCGTTGAGATAGGCTCTGACGGTAAGAGACCAGTGGGATTGAATCATTTCGTGACATTTACTTATTCTGTATGGTAACAATTTTTTGCCATTTGTTCATTTGAAAAATAACTTTCTAATAAACAATTTTAACTACATATGTAGCAGTGAAAAAGCAGAAAAGTGTGTTTATTTTGGAAAGCCATATTTTGGCAGTACCTCAACGGATTTTCTCAAACTTTTTTCAGTTTGTTTCCTATTGAATAAGCTTTCGAATGGTGTAGTAAACCGTTTTAAAAACATTGAGTTTGAGCTGATTTATAGGGATTTTCCATCGGACGGGATAAATTCGCCACCCTGTATATCAGACTGCATTTTTATCAGTTCCGTGAAAACAGGTTGTGAATCTTACAGAAAATGAGAAATGAGGATGACGTTGACAACAATGACAATATCAATGATGACAATGATAAATGCTCGTTAAAATGACATGGTAACCATGGCTGCTTTATGTAGTTGGCACTCAAAGCATGTGCTTTAGGCTATCAGACTTGATAGGCCATTTTAATAACAGTTTTTAATAATCAAATGTATGTTACTTACTGTAGATTATGTATTGTGAAATCACATGAGAGGGCCACTGGATAAGTTTCCACTTTGCTCATGGCCACCAGTGTGATCATAAGCAAATCGATTTATGACATACCAGATTCTCTACTGGAAAGTTTGTAGCTTATGCTGAAGATCTTCGGCGTGGAGCTTGCCTGTAATTTAGTAATTGGCATAGCGCAAGCCGCGGAAATCTAGAGAAACTGGTACTGAACACTGTTTTAAACTCCCAGATTCTGATGTGGCGTAATCTTGGAGCAGCACTCCCAGATGCAATCTTCGGCGCACGAAAAAGAACTTCCCGTAAAAGGACAAGACTGGGATTAATGCACTGCGCGGTGGAGATCTCTCTGTCACACAAGTCTGGCCTGTTTAATCTACAAACGCGCAGATACAAATAATATTCCAGTCTGTTTCACATATCAAGTAGTTAGATACATGGTTATACGTCTAATTTAACTTATACTTTAATTAAGTTTAATTTTAACAAATTTGTCTGGCAAGTGTCACAACTCACAAGACATATCTGTTAGCTCTTATCCTGTTTGCAACGAACTCACCTCTAGTGACCTGGGACTTGTGATGACGTATTTACTGTTTGAAGCAAACGGCTCCTCGAAATTGAAGAGGTCGATGTGTAGCATTACAGAGAGCGCGATGTTACACTGATGCCTAAAATAGCAAAGGAAATGAAATCGTGACCATCCATTGCAACAGTAATTGGATTTTCCTACAGCTCGACTTTTACTTGAATTTAAAACACTGGTGTTATAGTAATTCCTACAATAGTAGATTTAAACAATATCAACTAAGAAATTACTGTAAATTTAGCCTACTTTCATTGCACTGGAAACATAGGATGGATTTCGCTTACACACAACAAGAATAAAATTTGATGTGAAAATGCTTGCTTATAGAATAATTTGGTAAATTGAAGGACACCAAGCACAAAAGGACTTACCATAAATGTCTAAAATAAGCTCCTTGATAGAAGTAAACGAATAGCTAATCTAAATAACTAGAAACAAAATAACAAAGTTCAAACTAGTTGTGTTTAGCGCGAAATCTGCACTTGGAGTGTTGTTGAATTCTGCGCCAAGCGACTGTCAGTTCCAGACTTCATCATTTCAAAATGGCGGGCAATGCAGCGAACGGTGCTCTGGTTGCACGTAATGTTGTAATGCTTTATCGACAACTTCTTAAGAAATCGAGAGAGTTTATCTATACTGACAAAGTGTATTATGCGAGAAGAATATCTGAAGAGTTTAGAAAGAATAAAGAGTTATCACATGAAGAGGATGTTGACTTTCAATACAAGGTTAGCTACCCTGTAGGCCTATAGGCTAGTAACTTGGACAATAACACACTGAGTTTACTAGACTTTCTCGCTACATATCAGAATTTCAGGTTTAGGCAAAGTGACCATCATAAATTTTACAACGGGGATGATGCTGCTACCAAGGCAATCAGACAAGCATAAGCCAAGTAAAGTCAAAGTGCAGTATTTTCTCAATTTCCAGAAAAGAAAGCAATGCCTGTTCTTTCCATGTCGGCAACATAATATTTCCATCCATTTGTCTGCCACACAGTACCTAGCCTTCTCTCTTTCTATTGTGCCAACTGCCAACACGAGTTACTAGTTATAACGTGATTACGGCAATATATAAGATGACCGACAGCGTTTGATTTCAAGCAGCGATCTTGACTTGAACGGAAAAGAAACTTCTAGAATCTAGTATTTGCTATTTGTCACATTATATTCCGAGAAATTCTTTGCAAATGAACAACTTTAACAACATTTTTCTAGTGCTGCCCTGTCAGGTGCTGATAAAGGTAACTAGAAAATACAAAATTTCACAAAATTTCAATGTCTATAATTATTGCCAAGAAAAAGTTTCCCAATTGTGTCAAAAAATATTGCTCCATCCAACACTGTGAGAAAAAAAGTACTGAAAATGTACCGAAAGTTCAGTACTTTTATCTTCTTCAGATAACATAATCACACCTCAGACGGGAAATCAGTATTTTCAATACTTCTTCAGTTCTTCAGTACTTTTTTTTCTCATAGTGCAAGGATTGATCGTTTACAGCTTTATTATTATCTCTCACGTCCTGACGTCAATTTGACAATTTGGGTATCTTATTTCCTGCAGTGAAGGCATGTAGCCGTCAGATTAATTGTATGTGATTTCAATTTTATCTTCATTTCAGAGAGGAATGGCCTTACTTCAGAGCAAGCAGTACAAGATCATGTGAATAAAGTGGTGGCTGTCGAATAAGAAAACAATTTCAGACAAGGCACAACAAATGACACCAGTGATACACAATTTACAATGAAATGCTTTTCAACGCTGTTGTTTGCTTGCACTGAAACGGCATGCTAGCTGGGAAGGATCATCACCTGAGCTAAGGATAACGCCAAAACGCAGTCCTCATTTGGCTACCTTATCAAAGAGACTGCAAGAGAAAATCTTCTTTGGCATTTATTAATGCTAATGACTAGATGTTAGGTTGGTTAGTTGCTAAGCGTACCATCTGTTAACGTTCAAATCGGAAAGAGAATGATAGGAAACAACTTCATAATTTTTTTATTATACACCCAAGGATGTTATAAATTTATGACATTTCTAGTAATTTTAATGCTAGGACTACTTTCAGTCTATATGTGAATTTTAAATTGAGATGTGTAATTTAGGGCCTTATGGTCAGCAACTCAGCATTGCTTCCAAATTCGCACTCCTCCATCAAAGCTACTTGTAATCAATGCATTGTGATGTCCAGAGAAGCTGAGGTGACGCTGAAATTGAATAAGAACAAAATATTGTTAGTATTTGTGTCCTCTGCATTTCAATTGATCCTTGCAAAGACAAAAACCTGATAACTGCAGCACTCATTTGCTAAAAACCTTATAACAAAATGTGAACATAAACAATTCCAGCATGTGTTGTAGTCTGTGTTGTAGTCTGCTACAGTCATCCTGTATTAGCGGCCACCTCTATAGAGCAGTCAACTGTGTATATCAACCTGGACAGAGAGGCAACGTGTCTATAAAAGGTCATTTTTCTCAGTTCCCAGAGATGACCATTGTAGACAGGTGTCACGCATGTAGCTTTTATCTCACTCATATTGAAAGAGATGTAGAAACCAATCTAGTTGTAAAATGAAACAAATTAATGAACAATATAACTCAACCTACCACTCGTCCTTTGTGGCCTTCTAACTTTTTAATCAAATTTCCAGACAAAACTTCATACACTGCAATAGCGTTTGTATCTGATGTCTGCAAAATAATGATGTCAATATTGGAGTAACCACTAGTCCACTAACGATTTTAATTACAATTCTGTGACTAGCTTCATTACTTCTTAAATTGAATAACATGTAACAGTTGGTAGCAGGTATCTTCTGGCTACAAGTAACGCTAACTAGTCACTTTATTGCTGATGATAAAAATCACTCTTGTCTATTGCCATTGATAAAGCTTGTGATTACTACAAAGAACACGTCACAGACACAACATTCCACTTCTGAAGCGCAGCACAGGATGCTATGATTGATTTAATTTCCATGAGACCAGTGACTGGGCATTTAGATTCATAAAAAGTGTTCGCAAAACAATGTCTTAGTCGTGATATGTTAATAATGTTATACAGTAGCCATGATACATTGAAACGATATTAAAAATTGACACTTGCAATTCAAGTCAAACTGTTTCAAGGGACCAGTCAAAAAGGATTTACTAATTAGCATATGCAATCACTCAATACAGGCAGATTGTATTGCTTAATATCTCAATTGCAAGATGCCACTTAAATATAGCCTCAATCATGGATAACATTTAGCTGTAAGTAGCCACACCTGTAGCTAGTTACTTTTAAAATGCATCTTGTGCCGCACCGTTTAATGATAATTTTCTAAAACAAATAAATTACCGAGTAAATATAATTCCCATTTGGATCCCAGCAATGACGTGGCTGGCTGAAGTCATCATTGATGCATCCAAAAAAGTTGCGAACCTGAGTAAGAAGAAGAAAATACAGTAAATCGTTATAAATCTATTGGGGAGTTGCTTCTATATAGCAAACACATGTTTTAAGGTACAGTGAACCCTGAATATGATGGTCACCTTTGGGACCTGAGGAAAGTGACATTTATAGACAGGTAGCCTTTCTGTCTGTCCAGGCTGATTTCTATAGAAAGTGTCAAGTTGGGGCTATGAAGAGGAAGAGTGGCCTTTATAAACAGGTGACTGCTTTACAGAGGCGGCCACTAATACAGGCTTAACTGTAAAGCAGTCAGTGAGTTGCTTTAAAGCAGACACTTGTTTTTAGGTAGTTAGAAAATAAAAGTTGCTAAACAGGATCCTTTATAGACATGATGTTCATGACTGTACAAACAAAATGACGAAGGCTCGTGTGTACATACTTATAGTCCAGCTCTCGGCTCCAAAGCATTACAAAATAGTCCTTTTGTTACAAAGATCAATCCATAACTCATGTTCGTCATAGATATTAGCTATATCATTGCCTACTTATCATATGACCAATTGATTGAACAACAATAATCAAGAGCTTCAAAATGGAAATACAGCAAAACAATAATTGTGTTAGGATAAACACGTTGAATGAATGCGCACGTCATCATAAATTGGGCCTATGTGGAATCTAATTGTATCATTAATCACCAAGTTTTGTACAAATTTGGCCATGTGTATAATGGAGCAAATCTCTTCTTCCTTTGATCTATTCATACCTCCTTCCCGCTTTCTATATGAAGTAGAATCATTCTGCCTTGGTCTAGGGATAAAGAAGAATAGCCAAAGTTACAAATGAACGCTTAGAGTTGCTTCGTCAAAAGAGCACAAAGGACTTGGAAATGAGAACTATGATAGTGTAAATTAATTTGCATATTAGTTAATTATGTGCATGTCTTGTTCTATCTGTCCAGTTAAATTGTCGGTTTCAGAGACGTATGTATAAGAATTTAAATGAACTACCCACAGATTATAGCATGGATTCTTTGCTTCGTTTGTGTTTATCTGCACTTACTGAGAAGTTCGTTTTTGTACGCCGAAGATTATGCAAGGGAGTGCTGCTCTAAGCTAAAATCACGCCAAAATCTTGGATTTTTAACAGTGTTTAGTACCAGCCTCTTCAAATTTCTGTGGCTTGCACCACACACACTAACAAATTACAGCAAGCTCTGTGCTGAAGATCTTTGGCGTTATCCAAACTTTCTATTACTTTCCAGTAGGGTTATCCGTGTGATTTTAGCCAGCAGTCAGGCCCCAGTAGTTTAATTGACAGGATCTCTAATGCTGCAATGCCGTTCTTTAAATTAAATAGGTAAACTTTCAAGGTAAACTGTATAAACTGGAAATGTTGACTTACGGTCGAGAAAATATGGTAATGCATCTATGCCTAGTCACTGTGGATGCTTTCATAGAAACTGAAACACCCTTTTCTAAATTAGCTCCAAGTTGCCAGATTGGTAGAAAGAATGCAAATAGCTAAATTCTCAGATTGCATGATACAGAAACGAACCAATAGCACCAATAGCACCAATGATCACCTGTGCTTATCAGCAGACATTCGTTGTCTGGGCTGACACTGATGTCCATCGCCGTGAAACTTACAAAGTCATCACCCAAGCTGTTCATATTAATCATCCTACACGCCTGAAATAAAAGCCAACAAATACAACTACAAAAAAGTTGAAAATAATTTTTCTCTTTTGCCGTTAGCCATAAAAAAAGATAAGCAATCTACAGGCTGTTTCTTTTATTGGGGCCCAGTTTAGGAACATGGCTAGCCTGTGAGAGATACAATGTGCATGGAGCGTTTGACATTCAGAGCACCTCTCGACCAGAACCTTCAACCATGCAGGAGCTCTGTAGTGCACGTATACACACAACATTTGTGAGAGGACTTTTATGCTGCCTTACTCATTCTATCACTCTACAATCTGCACATCTTATTGTGCAAAACAGGTCGCAATAGAAAAAGATAATGCAATTCTTTCATAACGCTCATGGCAGTGGATGGCACATGATTCGTGATGATGACTGAAGAGTGTTAACGAACAGCTATCAAAGCATTGCTATTCGGACTTTTATTTTAAAAAGCACAAGGTCAACCAGTGAAGATACCATTTCACATCAGACATTAATTGATAGTATAACAATTGAGCTTGGCTGTACCTTCAATGGTGAATTGTCATTCAAGTCAAACTCATGAATTCTGTAATCTCCACGGACTGACACATAAAGATGGTTGTTGGTCTGAAAAAGAGTACAAATCACAAGCATAAGCAATTCAAGTACAATTAAAAAACTGTAGCCAAATAACATTCTCTCCTAAAACCCAACAGTTTTGCAATTGCCACAGAGTCATTCAATTTACCTAACGTGGAAATAAATAGAATGAGTAGCAGTTATTATGTATATTGTATTCAAATTCAGCCAAACCAAATATAAAACACATAGGATTAAATATAAAACACATTTTAAACACATAGGATTTCTTACCTTAGTTAAAGCCAGTCCCTCAACAGCGCCAACAAATGTAATCTTCTGTTCTATTTCAAAATATTTGATGCTTTCCTCACGTTTACTGCAATATTTAGAATCAGTCATTCAATACAATGGTTTTAAGGTCACCATTCAACACAGTCAGTACTAAGATCAGCAGTAAGTGATCAGTACGTATTATAATCAGTAGTAATCAGATTACAGGTACTACCAAGTGACAGGATGCTGCTGCAATTATAGAGGTAGGCAGTAGACAATCAATCGTGAAATTTGTGTAATCAATTAAAATTGTGTCCTTACCGGAATATGCAGATTGTCTTGTCATATGATGCAGAGATAAGTCGATTACCATCAGCTGACCAACAGACTCGAACGACATATCTGTAACAGATGAATAAGAGAATTATTATTTAATACATCATCAGAAACACACACACTTGGAACATCCTGAACTGTCATCAATAAAGTGGTCAACACCAACCATTTTATTGATGCCAGTTCAGGAAATAATATTAAGGGGTATGGAAAACACAGTGAAACCTGTCTATAACGGTCACCATTTGGGACCTTGAGGAAAATGACCTTTATAGACAGATGGCCTTTCTTTCCAGGCTGATTTCTATAGAAAGTATCATTTTGGGGTTATGAAGAGTGGCCTTTATGCACAGGTGGCTGCTCTTTAGAGGTCGCTAATACAGGTTTGACTGCACCTTGAAACGGAACAAAATTATTACATTGTGAAGTGGTCTTACAAACAGACTGAAAGAATTTACAAGTAAACAAACAGTTACGATAAAAACTTTGAATTGAGTCAAAGTTTGCAAACCAATGATATGATGATGTAGTGACATCACATTGATTACCGGCATGTCATAGTTCTTACTGAGAATACATGAATTATTCAGTTGTTATAGGTTTGGCTGCATATACTAACTATCACACTTGCCACAGAAATCTATAACCTTTGGAAATATAAACTGACAGGGCAGAAACATCCACACTTCATGTTTGTTGTTAGAAAAATGTCTTTGGTTAATGGTCCATGATTTGATGCCACACAATTCAGTCTGTAGAATAGTGTATTCACATGCCGGTGGGTGGGCTTCTATGCAAACTGAAGCGCTTTGAGCATGCGGTTGTCAGGTATGTGGCACACATGGCCGAACCAGTAGAATCTGATGTCTCTGATCTGTTGCTCAACGGTAGTCTGGTTACAGCAGTGGCGGAGGTACTTGTTCCTCGTGTAGGTTATATGGTTGTTCGCGTGATCATATCTGTAGACACCAATGATTGTGCAAAGGCATCTTTATTGCCATGTCCCTAGCTGTACCATGCCACTTGGCCTTGGTATCTAAAGATTAGTAATAACATACAAAATGCCTATGACATCTGTGGGGCCTCAATGGATCGTACAGAAAAATTCTTGAAAATTCTTGGCAATATGCACTGTATATGATCAGGTAGAGCAGAGTCAGTTCTCACTTGGTATGGCAACTGAATCTCTGTGGCTCATCCATATCTTCATTGAGATCATAGATGCAAAGAGAGCGATCCATACTTCCTGTTGCAATAACAGATCTAAGATTAAAAACAGTGGGAAAGTCACATCTAGAAAAATGTTTCTTAATTTTAGTTTTGTTTGTTTATAAGCTATGATGTAATTGACTTTTTCATGGAGCAGAGCTATGATGATTTCTTTCAACCACATCAGTAAACACAAAACAGGGGAAAACATAAAAACAAAACTATAATAGCTAAGATATAGAATGAAAGACAGATCCACTCCAAATCAAAGACTTTGCCAGAATGCAACTGTAATACTCAGAACTAATGGTTTCAATATTTTACTATTCATAATGGGTATGCCAAGGGGAGAGATCGAATTCAATATTACAGTATCTTGTATTAGTTGTATTACTTGTATATCTAACTACTACCTTTCCAAATGTTTCTGTTACCTAGTTTCCAAGTTTTTCTTGGTAATATATCACATCGGTTAATAAATGCCATATGTTACTACTTAACATACTTAACAAGCAGATGGTTGAATGCCTTGTGCTTTCAAAGCTTGACTATGCCTGCGAAGTTATCTTGCCGCTACCCATATACCAACAGAAGCGCCTCCATCGACTCCAAAATGTATGTGCGGGATTTGTGCTTGGGAGGTTTGCACTTATCGAATATCTTCAAATCTTAAACTGGCTGACGATAAACCAAAGGAGAAATTTCAACATTTTAAAATCTGTGCACAAAGCAGTGTACAGCAGCAATTGGCCGAAATACCTAAATCTCAACGTGCACCAAGTAGATTCTTATAAGCTAAGATCGGCCTCTGCCATTTCACTCAAAGTTCCAATGGAAACTGGAACCTTTCAAGACCTTGCTGCCTAACTTTTTAATCCTCTGCCTGGCAATTTACGTAATATAAACTGTTTTAAGGAATTCTGCACGAAGGTCAAACAGCACATTTTTAGCCTAAATTAGTTATTTATTTATTAGTATATTTATTTATTATAGAATGTTTTAGCCTTAATTAAGTTAATTAAGTTTGTATTTTACCCAGTTTAGGTCAGTTGATAATTTATTACTGTGTGTTAGTGAAATACTCTATGTACTTAAGTTAATTAAGCTACTAAATTTCATGATTGCTATGTATTTTAGAGGCGAAGAGTCACCCAGCGGAAGTACTTGTTGGGATCTTGTAACTAGTACCCAGACCTCGTCCCTTATATAATCCATGTAATGCACTGTAATTATTGTCTATCGTGTGACTAACGTGCTGTGTAGCAGTAGCAACTCTATACTACCACACGTCTCTTCTCTTGGTGTCGAACCTTATCGTTCCATTGGGAACATCACAGTACTGCAATAAAAGCCATTATTATTATTATTATTATTATTATTATTATTAACATCGACCTCTCCAAGATTCTACAAAGAGCTCTTATGATACAAGCTTGTTTATGGTCATGAGTCATATAATATCATGTTATTATTTCTCGCCAATCTTTTGTTGGAGAGTGAATGGTTTACACTGACATTCTACAAAGCAGTTCATGGCGGTTCATAAAATGAAAGGTGGGTCGTGTTACCAAGGCTGGTACAATCGTACGAAGCTTACTAGCTGATATAAAGGGAAAGTGTTCATTGATTAACGAGGGTGCATCTAGCTTAGTAGAGCAATGGATCAGCAATCCAGATATCGTGGAGTTCACTCCAACAAGGCCACAACACCTCTTAGTTTTTCTGTCATGGACAATCTAAGCTTCCAACAGCTTTAATCCAGTTATGCTGTACCTGTGTTTTGGATGGATGTCAATGCAAAGAACTGCAGCTGAATGAATGCCATGAACAGCTGACACTGCCCCGACTGCCGATGATGCTGACAAAGGTAACACCAACGGCATTGTGCAGAGTCCTTGCTTTGCCACTCCAGACAATAGAACTAAATAAAATTGAAATATCAACAATAAATATGGTAATACCATTCGTTATGATGATTGGACAGTAATGAGATCGTGTGACAACCACAAAGTAAGAAAGGATCTACAAAATGCTACATAATTAATCCCACTCTGACCCAGTGGCTTCGTCATCAGCTGTGGTCTTCAATATATAAATTCCTATTAATTTAACTATGTGATTATATAAAGAGCATGAGTAGCAACTTATCAGTAATCAAAACCTATTAGACCGTGACATTTTCGATTCTCGCAATCTCATTGGCTAAGAGCCGCGTTTGGAAATTCGACTGAAAACCGGGTTTTACAAATCAGCGAGATTCATTCATGATTCAGAATGGCGCAAAAGGTAAACATTACAAACATTACCCCAAGCTTCGACTTCGGCTTGGGATTAACGAGCAGTATGCTAGACCTTAACACTCCCGATATGCGTTTTTAGCATACGTCTAAGGAGGAAATTAACAAACTGCTTGAAAATGTTGACTCTAAAAGGTTTGACTTGTCGCAAACTGTCTTTTGTGTTGCCTACCGGCTGCTGCTGTGTGCAAGGTGCGTGATTTAAGTCATGTGATTATATGCTTCTCCCTTTATTGGCCATTTTGATGAGTAATGTATGCTTGACACGTGATATTTTTACCACGGGAGTTGCTACTGATGTCTGATTGGTCGCATTGATAGTCTATCCGAAATTTGATCATTCTTGAGAGAACGTGAGATAGATCAGTAAAATTTAAAACTAAACAGTCAGATGGTAAATCGTTATTAAAAAAGAAAACGATACAAACATGGCATAAAGATAAATTTCCAGAATGTTCCTCCTGTTAAAACTCAATATTAACACTTGTTAGAATATCAAAATGGCTACAAAATGAGCCAAATGATCGTAATAAATGAGGATATTAAAATTAGTGGGATTGCTTGCTTGCACAGATGAAAGACTTAAATTACTTCATTTGGTCATCATAAGCCACCATACAAAATATTGAATGGCTCGTTAAACCAATCAAGCAATCAAAAGTACCTCCATCTTCTTTAAGGCAAGAGAATAGTACATTTTCCCCACAGGAGATGCTTTCTATGCGGCAACATAACTACAAATGCAGAATGCATAAGATGCATTACATCAAATTGGACGTAATGGAATTCATACTTGCCACTCGTACCACACTCGTCCAATTCCCAGGTACTACCGTACTGGCATTGATACTTGCCATGCAAAAAATGAACATTCTCAATGCTTGTTGCATTTCATCAAAGCCGCAATGTTTGAGGTGCAATGTGTCTTCCAAGAAGCAACTTATCTAGACCTTGCTGGAGTTGCTTTCAATTCACAACTAATGCACAATTATCTATCAATTCACAATTATCTATCCATCGGCGCCTTTGGCAGGGATATCTGGTGTGGTATCTTAGGGTTGAAATGGAGTGACTTTGTCAGCAATGATGATCTGGAGTTGCGGATTGGGGGCCGTTGGGCGCTGACCGAGGAGGCGGCATTAGCTCGACAATACCGGTGGCTAGGTCACTTTCAACGCCACTCTGACCTAAACCCTGCAATCATTGACGGCCTTCCTGAGGGTTCATGCCGCATCCCGGGCGACCAGACGCTGAGGTGGATAGCTGCACTCAAACGTTGGACTGACTGGTCTTCATCCGTGTTGGTCGATGCCTCCACCGATCGTTTACCTTTGACGAAGAAGGGCAGGACCAGCTCAATGGTCCTGCGCAGTAGCAAGAATGGTGGCCGGACAAGCGCCCTGGGCGTGTGCCGCTGATGATGATGATAATGCGAAGTATGTTTTATAACTTCCTCCAAAATCGTGCTGCTTCTTGTGATATCTGAGATCTATTTGACTATGTTTCGGCAGGCAACTAAATGAGCAATGAAGCGTCGTAATCGAGCTTCTAAAGAGAGCAAGTCATAAAGTACACATTGTCTGTTGGTTGCTGTTGCCTTCTCAGTTCTCAACAGCTTAAAGCTAATCCAATAAAGTTAAGCAATAGCGGGAATAACTCGTGAAGAAGAAACTGTTTTAGTTCTGATGCTGCTTATGCTGAACTTGAATTTCATAATTTTTATCAAAATTAAAGTTGAATTCAGAACGCTAAATTAATTTACCGATTTGGCACTCGCAATCAAACTCGTAGTCAAATTTCCAGTGTTTTGTACACTTGTATATGCACTCACAGAAGTCTCATTCAGCACTTGTATTTGTACTCGTAGAAGTCTTGAAATGCCACTCGCCACTCACATTCTTACTATTCGACCTGGCACTCGTACTCATACACATACTTGAGGGTGTGAACTATCCAAGAAACCAGAATTTAATCAACTGAAATCATCGCACATATGTTTCAGAAGAATGACATCAGCAACCAGCCAAGATTATTACTAACCTGATTTGCATAATTTCTATCATCAGCATATTTCTATGGTAGAAAATAAAGGTGTGTTAATCACAAGTTTGACATAGCAGGTGGAAACATAATAGGTTTGTTAGCAGTTTAAGAAAGAACTTACCAGCAAGTAATTAGAAACAACATTGTCTTCTTTCATCTTTATTATCTTGAGGTGATTTTCTAGAGACCATAAGAGCATTAGCGTTACCATCTCTTTGCGTCGAGTTTACAATCATAGCTAATTATGTCAACTTGTCTTACACATTATCATATGAATCATTTATGTAACCACCTGTCATAAGAGAACACCTATCTTACGAGGCAACCTGTCTTAAGAGACTACTTGTCATAAAAGAACATCTGTAGTAAGTAGCAACTTGTCTTACAGCTTACAAGGCAACCTGTCTTAAGTGACCACCTGTCTTATGAGGAAACCTGACTTAAGATACCATTTGTCTTAACATAACACCTGTCTTGTGTAGACAGTGACTAGACACCTATCATATGAGCAACCTGTCTTAAGAGACCATCTGTCTTAAGTGACTATCTGTTTTAGCTGACAACCTGTTTTATAGTGGCCACTTAATTAGAGGTCAGCTGTCTTGAGAGACAACTTGTTTAGGGAAGCTTCAAACAATAAAATTACCCAAGAAACAACTTGTGTTGGTGGTTCATCAGCCTTCTTGGCATATTGGTTAGAGCATCTGCTTTGCACGAGGAAGACTGGGGCTTGAATCTCAATCAGATCAGATCCAAGATTGTATTGTGCGAGACAGTAAATGCGATTTACTGGCGCAACGAAATAACATGAGTCGCTGTTTGTCGACACGACCAGACTGTTTATTACGAAAAGTAAACAAGAAGATCAACGCAACAGGAATACAATAAAACGGAAATAGAGAACAACAGTTACATATTGGCTATTGTGTTAGCTAGTTACGGTCGCTACAGTATACATTGCTTGCCAGTTTAGCATTCAGCATTAGGAGATGAAAGGAAAGCTAAACACAATGAGATAGCTGAACCCTACCATAGCTTCAAATGTCTGAATGCAGTGGCATGGGTCAAGGGTTAAAGGAACAGTGGGTCTTGCCATCGTTCCATGTACCCTTATGGCCAGGACGCTAGATTTTTCTTAGGTTGCTCAAGGCAGGACCTGACTGCAGTTCATTCTACAATGACAGAGTCTAACAAGAACAATTCAAAGCCTACAAAGGCATACCGTGATACTGAAACCTGTCTTCAATGGTCACCTTTGGGACCTGAACAAATGACCTTTATAGACAGGTGGCCTTTCTGTCCAGGATGATTTCTATAGAAAGTGTCATTTTGGGGTTATGAAGAGTGGCCTCTATAAACAGGTGACTGCTCTATAGACGTGGCTGCTAATACAAGTTTGACTGTATTTCTATTTGTTGGGCTGGTGGCTTATAAACGACATTGGCTTGCACACTGTAGTATACAATAAATGTCAAATTAAGAAATGCAACCATACCAACTAAGGACAATAGCATGCCAGGGTCATCCGTCGCTTCCTTGCTTGATGGATGACATCCGCTGTCAATAAACAAATCACAATCCACAGTGATCTGTTTAGTTACATATCGCATTAAACTATCTTGCATCACTTGCATGCAATGAACCCCCTAGCATGGTGCCTTTAGCATGGTGTTGAGTGGCACTAATGGTGTGAATAATGTGTGCACGGTTATGTGTATTTCCGCCGAATGGGTTTACGCCGAAATATAAATTCGACGTAAACCCATTCTGCGTAAAACATTTATGTGTAAATCCAATCGATGTAAAAACTGTTCCATT
>OFHS01000493.1:0-41551 GCA_900245855.1 Calvadosia cruxmelitensis
GGAAATGTGACTGAAGTTGTTGCAAGAGAAGCATTTGACACCTTTTTGGTCAATAGGGTGACCACCCTGGAGTGCAAGCACCTAGTGACCGCTCTATGTTGGTTTTATAGGTTCTATTAAGCAAAGTAATGCTAGCCAAGAGAACCATGCACTGAAAAGCATGGCAGCACAAAGATTCAGTTATAAAATCTACTGATTTTATTATCCGTGGTTTATGAAGTGGCGACTGCTGTAGTACTATTCATCTATTTGAGAAAGATCTAAATTTCTTGTGTCCAATAGATTTCAATCTACTAACTTGATCACTTGAAGCAAAGTCCGTTAATAGGTATTAGACTGTTGACAGGAGCATGTGATGTGGCTGAGTTGTATTGAGCTACTGCAGTGATGGTCCCATAGTACTAGAGTGGACTGACCTTTATCAAATGCTAGATGCTTATCATAATGCCTTCGCATGTAGACTGATGATGTCTTGAAAGTACAACCTGTCGTTGAACACACACCTGTTCGCCCGTAGAATGTTGACATAGTACTGTATGCTGATAACTCCTTTTAATGCAGATATGTGTCGTTCGTAACATCACATAACATAATTTTGTTTGTTCGTTTTTTAGTTCAATCTGACTCATCACATCAATCATCTTTCGTTTGGTCAAGAATACCCCGGAAAGAGCAATCCCCTTGATAACATGTATATCGTTGCTGACCAGCGTGAGTAGTGGACCATTTAAGTGGATATCTTCCAACTATCTTCCCTCTTTCCTCACAAATTATGCTTTGTTCACATGGGTTTTTGCATTGCCTCTTGGAGAATACTGGAAAATCTCGAATATCATTATGATAAGTTTTCAGCCCTGAATCATGATATTAAACTGTCAAATTATTTGATTCTGACAGAGCTTGATTATCAATCTGAAATGATATTATGGTATTATGATATTACAAGGGTCATGATGTTAACCCTTGTCCTGCTATTGACGGGTCTACACGGTTTGAAACAGGTCAAGGTAGCAACACATAACCAATCAGATAGTCAGTCCTTAGCAAGCAACCAATCAGCAATTGGTGAACCGACTTCAAGTCTTCATGTAAATAGTTTTACCAGCAGGACAGGGGTTAACCAAGCTGATATTAACACGGTCACACTGTTTTTCTTTTCGATTTAGCTTCTACGATGTATCAATATTTTGTAAAAATTGTCCCAACGGTTTACAAGAAACTTGCAGGAGAGGTGAGAGTAAACTGTCATTTTTTAGTTACATGCCTTAAATGAGCTATGTTAACAGCTCTTACATCTTATTAATATTACATCGTTGATGTTGTTTCAATAGGAGGTTTGGACCAATCAGTACTCCTACACTAAGCATCAGCGTCCTGTTCGGCAGATGACCGGTGAACATGGCTTACCAGGTACAGCTGCGTAACGCTGTTCACACACGTTCATGCAAACAGTTAATGTTGTATTTCAATGGCACAACTAATTATTTACTGTACACTCTCAGGCGCGAATTATTCAGCAGACACATTAAGCATGTGCTTAAGATGCTCTATTTTCAGTAGGCCTTGTTAGGCAACTGGCCACAATTAACTGGCCACTGGTAACACAAGTATTTTGAGCCATTTTGATAGAAGCTAAACATGGTTTTTGCTTGTTCTCTTCCGTTTTGGAATGTCTAATCAATTTGTGCAATCAGATTTGTTCCGAGACAGGCAATATTTTGGAAGTTTTCCCAAATGAAAGAGAAACTCAACATTCTAGTCAAGAGATTTGGAACTACAGTCAACTCCGCCAATAACGGTTCCGCCATAACCGGAATTTCATCAATAGTGGTGAATTTTTGAAGTCCCAATGATTGTTACGGTCTGCCTTTGCTAGATATATCCGCCAATAACTGTGTCGCCAATAACGGTTTTTCGTCTATTTCGGTTTTTCATTCTGACCCCAGACGACAACTAATTCACAATTATCGGTTTTTGAGTCCCTCCAAATCAGTTTGCATGATATTGTTTCAGCTTCGAGGTCATGGACACATATTCTGTCATCTCCTTGTACTTGAACAGCCATGCTTCTGTTGCAGAAAGCAGCTGAATGAAGCTGATGGCATTACAGGGCAATATTGAGTCCGTGGCTCATTCATCTCTCCGACAGACAACCATTTCGTAGTATTTCAATTGTAACTAACAATTGCGCAATAATTATCTGTAATGTGTTACCTGATTTCTGCTGCTATATATTACAATAAAAACAAAGGATTATGTCATTTTCATTGTTTGCCTATACCTGATTTCGCCAATAACGGTTAAATTTGGACAGTCCCCAGCACACCGTTATTGGCGGAGTTGACTGTAGATAGTACATTTGTTTTGCGTGAAGATTTGTGAGTATCCTACCAATACTGAGAAGCTAAGCATTTTCCCTGATACAATCTGGACCACTTGCTTGGATCGGTGCATGTTAACACTTTAGAGTACAATGAAACCTGTATTAGCGATTGAGCGGCCACCTCTATTGAGCAACCACCTGTATATAAAGGCCACTCTTCATAACCCAAAATGACACTTTCTTTAGAGATTGACCTGGACACCTGTCTATAAAGGTCATTTTCCGCAGCTCTCAAAGATGACCATTATAGACAGGTTTCACTGTGTTGATATTTTTAATGTTCGATATATCACTTATTGTATTAATACTGGTATTATTATCTGATTTTATATAATTACGACGTAGGATTCCAATGGCTTGACCTTGGGCTTGACGTGATTTCTGAAGCTCATTTTGTTGTCCGCAATCCAACCACTGTCTCGTTGACTTTTGCAGGTGTCTTTGTACTCTACGAACTCTCTCCCATGTTGGTTCAGTACACGGAAACTAGACGGTATGTTTGGATATGCAATGTTATTGCTAGATAGTAGGGCAAATTCCAGATATTTATTTCACGGTATTATTGGATAACCAGATTTGTTTTTCCACACAAATTCAACATACTTGATTGCGCAACTACAACTTAATATATGACTATATGTTATAGTTAACGAGGTGGGATTTTGTCGTAGGATATGCTCATTTAGTAGCAGAGCCATTTCTCCTGTTATTAGTGCAATGAACAGTTGAACACAACACTGCCACAATTTTTGTTTGCACTTCAGCTTGTCTATAGTGACCACCTGGCTTACCTGACTGGCTGCCTTCGGGAACACTATTTTGATGAAGTTTCATTTTTTCATTTGTCTGCATACGTCCATTCATCCAGTGCCATTTTTATGCTTGACTGGTTCTGGTGACAATAGTTGTGAAAATGTGTACAGTTAAAGCGATAAGACCTACAATCACTGAATATCTTTTTCTGAATGGAGAAAGTGTTGGTTGTTTTCAAATGAGATGATTTCGTCTATTTTAGGTCCTTCATGCATTTCCTGACTGGTGTCTGCGCCATTGTCGGTGGTGTCTTCACCGGTAAGGAGCGAACAAGACATTATTCCACTGTTGTTATGTTTTAACGTTGAATGTTGCTAGGTGGAAGTAGATTGGGTTCATCTTCATATTTCTGTTGTAATGTTGGTTTTTGCAAGCAAAATGTTTACCTACAAGCGGATTTTGCATATACCGTATCCCACTAAAAACTGTAGTGTTTTCCTTAACTGGGATTTCATCAATTTTTGCAGATAAACAGAGTTTGAGTATTTACGATTTGCATATAAGCGGCAATAACTGCATTAATGTTTACCTCTGTAAAGCGACCACCTGTATATAAGGTTAGTCCTTCTTCTGTCTAGCCTTCAGCATGAAGTCTACTTTAATCTTTGTTTTTGCTTCTCGTGATTTAATTTGCAGTTGTTTGCGAATGTGTGTTATTTATTTTAGAATGTCTGCTTTTAATTATTTCTCGCAGTTGCCGGCTTGATCGATTCGATGATCTACCATTCTGCGCGTGCGCTGCAGAAGAAAGTGGAACTAGGGAAAGCGACGTGACATCGCATTTCATCGTGGACTCCATAGGACAATTTCATACGATATTGATGTATTTATTCCAAATTTTGCACTGTTAAAACTCCAGGATGGGTGTCTAACCGTATGTATGCCATGACATGGCGAGCACCTGGATTTGTGTTTGTCACAATGAGATTGTTAACACATGCACACCTGGTCCTGCTCCGTGGGACCATTCCCACAAAACGCACTGCAGGCGTACCCTTACGAAGGAGAGATGGGAAAGAAGTACTCGGATTGAACTTGGAAAAAAGTCTGCTCAGTTTTTACAATGTGGTATTAATTGTGTGAGCTTCCACCTATTTATAGATTACCTTCAAAGTAAATTTAAATACAGCCTAAATTAATTTATTTACGGGACGAGTCTACTAAACTGAATTCCGAATTTACAAACAATTTCTCTTTCATTCGCAATAGATACACTCTTATGAAACACAGTTTACAACAACGCCGAATGTCAAGTATTACCAACTAAACGGATTTCTGTTCAAACTGAAGGATCTTCGACTCAGATCATCGTATCACATCGGGAGACTGAGTCGCTTGTGTTAAAATACAGAAAAAGAAGAGATTTCACAAGTGTAATTTAAAAACACTCCTAAGGCTCAAACCTGCCTATAACTCTGAAGTCTAAACCATCGACGAGTGTGTAACTAGAATAGAACATACCACTATCTGTCTTGGCACTACATAGCCTTCTTTTTGCAAAAAATAACATTATTGCATGGTCACAGAGTAAAGTTTGCTCCATCAACGCCACGAGCAACGCATTCGAATTGTTCTTTATTTGAAATTCGGTTGCTATGTTTGCTGTCTATGAAAGACTAAGAAATTACACGTACTAATATAAAATGAGAACGCTTATAAAGGTGTGTTATATAAACCCAACCTGTTGTGCGAATCGCTGCATGAAGATGGGGTATGCATGTTAAAAGCAATTTTGAACTTTCTATATATATAGGGTGTCTTTATAGCATTTGAGCAAAATAATGTTTAGGCATCACGGATTGCCAGAAATATCCAACAAATCATAGCGTTAGTGCAGGATTTCTACCCTTATAATTACATCAACCATCTGTTGACGGCCACCTTTAGCGTGGACGAAGCAGAAATGCATTTATGCATTGTGCTGGCGACGGACCACATCATCGTGGGATGATGAAGCGTAATTTTGAATTTGAAAATTCTGAGGCAAGCCGTTTCATATGCCCCTTAAATGGCAGCCAGGGATTATGAATTATGATGGATCGTTTCACGCAAGACACTGCAGGTGGAAAACTTAATTCAATCGAACTTACGATAGTCGATATGCATGCATAATCAACGCGTGGACACTCTGGCCATGCACTTTCAATGTAAGACTTCTATTCAGCTCAATTTGTGGGCAGAGTTTTTATTTGTACTTGTCCGTGGAATGTGCTATTGGATGCACCTGTTATATACATACTTCCATCGTTGCATTTACATCTCATTGAGAATTTGAGATAAATTAAAAATGTCGGCTGTTGCACCTACAATGCGATGCATTTTGTAATCTAATAGCCCAGAGCATAATCCTCAGTTTTCTTCAACCTTCAGGACGAGGTGTTTATTGCTCGTGCGACTTTGTTGCAATGCTGGGGCTCTCTCAGATGAAAAGCACCCAAAGCCAGCTTGGAAAACGCGTTTCTGAGTAGTGGTGTCTCCATGGATTTGGCACTTCTAATGGACGAGAAACATGTGTGGGAAGAAGTCTCGTATAATACTTTAAATACAACCGGGAATGAAATCATATCAACTGCAGTCTGTTACAAAATTAACATTTTTAAAATTAAGTTACTTCTTCTCCGACGATTAATTTTTTAATTAAAACGTTAGCGATGTAATTACTAACACTTATAATAAGATGAAGTTGTTTGACATGAAATCGTTTGAGTCTGGGTCCGAATTCCGATATGTTTATTGTTTTCTTTCACATGATTTTGTCTCACATCTTCACAAGCTGTTCGCAGCGGAGCCGTGGAGCGCTTTGAGCTGCGGAGATTTATGGACTTTAAATCGGTGTATTTCTCATATTAATCGCTGTAGAAGTCCCTGTGTGCCGAGGGATGATTAGAGGTTGATAGCTTGTATTTCCTGATGGTTTATTGATTCTGAGGAGCATTGGTTCTTGTTAAACATTCAGTTTTGCTTTGCCGCTTGGAGATGTCACAGCTGATGGAGAGCGATGGTCTTTTGTGTTTATCGATACTTTTGACGTATTTCTCTTGTTCTTCAAACATTTGCATCATCTGAGGACTTATCGGGATGCATTCCACTACATCGCTCGAGCAAAGGGATGGAATTCCCCTGACAACGCTTGACTCAAAAGGTTCAACTGACTCGCGGAAAAGACACACCAAGACCTCGGACGATGGTAGCGTCCACTTTGGTCCAAAACAAGGTCCCAAAGATCTATCATACAATTATCATCACAGAAGACTGCAGTTCATGGTTTATAATTTCCTGGAGAGGCCAAGGCGAAAGGTAGCAATTGCCTATCACACGTTCGTGTAAGTTTTATAACTCCGTGTTGTAATTAGTTATTCGTAAATTGCTCATTTGATTTGTTGACCGCATGGCGCCCTTTGAAGGCTGATGAACGCATCGTCGCGAAACCAAACCGGTCAGTCCTCACGAACGTTGTATTTCACGATTTGAACAGCTTCTCACTGGAATCCTGAGTTTTATCTGTGGAAATGTGAGCTATGTTTGCAACATGTGTTCGTAAGCATACCATCAGTGCTACGTGTCTGCAAATCTACAGAGTCATGCACGGTCATGCTGTGCTCCAACAAATCCAATAATGGGACTACGACCTGTTGGGGAAAAGAGCAGCTTTCCACTGATTTTTAAATCCCATTTCGGCTGAAAAATGTCCGAGGCACCTTTCTAATCCGATCTTTATCATTTCTTTACGAAATCTCTTTACAAACAGCGAAACTGTTGCAATGGTTATCACGTAAGCGTTGGAAATCTTTTGAAGAATCCGATTGGACTCGAAATCTCATTTGTTTTCGTTGGAAATTGTCTGGGAAGTTGTTTTTGGAACATTTTTAATTATAAAGTTCTTGCTCTCCCAACAAGCAAACTAGGAAGCACAGAGCACGTGTTCACCGCAATATTTACGAGTGACGTAACAGGTGGTTTGCTTGCGTTTTATTTGTCTGTCTGAGAAGAGCAGATTGTTGGCGCTTGTGTAGCACGACATTATTTGCTACACAATGAAAACGCGGCTTGCTTTCCAATAGCTTTCAACGCCGGTATTGGAAAATCCCTCAAAATAACCATGCCGTCTGCCACGGAAGACAGAACCGTCCTGTTGTGTAACTTAACAGAGGATGTCTTCCAAATACGAGTCTCCAATCTCATGCATCATCTTCAGGTGTGAATTAATTATTAGCAGAGGAATTGAAGTATTGTCCACCGTGACAAATTGTTCTTTACCTATAAGTAGTAGGTGTAGTGCCTCCTGTCTTTTTAAATTTTATTTTTCTCTCATTTTGTAACATTATTTTGATTTGACTGCTCCCAGTGACTGCAGCGCATGCAGGATATGCCAGCCCAAAGACTTGCCACAAAGTTAATGTTGCATCATTCTTCAAGACTAGCGTTTCAGAATTTCTGGATCCACACTTGTTGCCGTCAACACATGGTGTAATTTGCCATGAACATGGATGGACGTGACCTGAAAATCAAGGCGTACATGGCCAATTTGTTTCCTAAATTAACATAGACCTGCACACATCTGGATGGTCCAAGTGCCCTATAATGCCAAATACGTTGTAACAGGACTGTGTGTATGTGTGTATATTTTAATTGAATTCGTAGCCAATATAAGCAGCGTTGCTCGTTTATATACGGTACACTGAAACCTGTCTATAATGGTCACATCTGGGACCTGAGAAAAATACCTTTATAGACAGGTGGCCTTTTTGTCCAGGTTGATTTCTATAGATCGTATCATTAGTTTGGATTATTTAATTACACTAAAACAATATGTACATCTTCTAAAAAAGAACTATACTATATAAGGTTAAAATTGTCAGATGACCCTCTTTCGGGCTAGTTTGTGCAAATGGCGCATGGCGCCGAGCTGGTCTGGCGATTTTGAATCGATAAAAAGTCTTTGTGGATTGGCTGTGGGCAATAGCATGCAGATCGCAGGACATGCCCTGCCAATTTCAGTCGTTGCTGGCAGAGGATAGGCTCGGTAGGCTCAGACCGGTGCGAGTGTACAGAACAGATCTTTGTTGCTAATTGTGGCCGGCCAGTGGATCTTGAAAGCTTCTCGGAGGAGGCAATTTTGAGGTTATGAAGAGTGGCCTTTATACACAGGTGGCTGCTCTATAGAGGTGGCCGCTAATACCGGTTTGACTGTAATCCAGTTGTGTCTGTTTGAACCATTCCAGCTTGCATTTTCTTTGTGAAGACTATCATGGGAAATTTATGAATGTTTACAGCAATGATTAGATGATTGCTAGCTATTTTAAATAGAAGTAGAATTCTTTGTCAGAAAGATAGTTTTACGATCTGCCGTTTTGCTTGTAGGTTTCTTCTCATTGTTGGGAGTCTGCTTCTTAGTATTTTATCAACTGTCAAAGAATATGAAGATCATAATGGCATCATTTGGACCTCATATGGCCTGGTAAGATGCCGACACACAATTTTAAATAGAACACTAGAGCCGTCTCCGTGTTCGTTACGTCATTACAGTTTCATGCTTACTGATGTATGTTAATGTGCCTCGTTACTGTGAACATTGTAATCTCGTTTGCGTATTGGTTAAAGTGATTGCGCAGTTCCTGTTTCGCCAATGAGGTGTTTGTTATCTTGGCAGTGTGTCGTCATGGTGATTATGAACATGTCTATCAAATTACCTTGTCGTCTATTCGGACCAATTATGACTGTGTAAAGAACGTCTATAGATATCATATATTATCTACGGTTATATCGTGAGAATACAACACTTACTTTTCATTGTTGTAAATCTTTCATTTTCTGGCATCTTGTTTGCCGTTAATTTTTATTCTATCTTGTTTTGCTTGAACCTTTTGTTTTGAAAACTCCTATGTTTTCGTCAATTTAGGATATATGCTCAATTTTGGTTAAGAGAAAAAGAAAATTGTTGGCAAATTGGTATCGCGCTTTAGCAGGTTACACTGTATGCGGCAGAGAATTGACCTGATGAAACGTTTATGAGTCTTGGTCACAGTTAATTGAAATAGTCCTGTTGTCATGATTTAGTATGACCAATCACTTAACTAAATGTTATTTAATTAATGTATTTGCTTGAGATGTGTGTTCACCAATCACACGTCTCGAGTTTTACATTCCTCCTTGTACCTTAAAAGATTTCAATTGACGACAGTCCCCAAGGAAGCGTAATCCATTGGCTTAGTGGGTTACCCTCATTAAACCACGGCATAGGTTTATATAATAGTGATCAACTGATATCACAATGGGATTAGAAATCGAGATTCCTATAATGGCTTTCCCTGCTGTAATGAAGCTATTTTTTATTATTTCATTGATTTCTACTTGACAGGAGATCGGTCTTGCAGCAATATTCGGTGCGGAGTACATGCTGCGACTGTGGTCTTGTTCTGCGCACGGAACTTACAGAGGGTTTTGGGGCAAACTTAAATTTTTGCGAAAGCCATATATGGTAATAGGTAAGTTTATTTGATAACATTCAATGAAAGACTGGTAGTTGTTGCAAATTAAAGAGCTCTATGTGACATTGGAACAGTTATACTTCAACCACCTATCTTTCTTTGATTCAGAACATCGTGAAAATAGTTTTATTTGTGCGTTAATTCATATTTTATTATAGTTAGTTAGGCTCCTAGACCACATTTGAAACACTATTTCCATCAATGCCCCACAATGTTTGGCAGTGAACTGAAGAGTGAGATTGAAGTTCCACAAAGAGGTTGTCATGACAACGTAGGTCACATGCAACAAACGTCTATTGCAGATGAGTCTCCAAGATGATAAGGAAAAACACATTGGAACTACAGTATAACCCGTTTAAGCAAAAATCGGATAAGCGAAAAACCCGTTTATCTGCAAACAATTTGCTATGTAGCGATTTTATTGCTTACAGTACAAACTCTCTTAATTGATTCCTGATAAACGCAATTCTGGATAAGAGCAAAGGATATCGTTGGCTACTTACTATTGCGCTTAAGCGGGTTACACTGTAGTGACATCGTAGTTGGTGTGAAACAGAATAGTGCAACTTATTGTAAACTGTTTCATTGGTTGATGTGCGCATATGCTGAAGTGATGATGAAATTTGTTGACTTTGTAAACCACTGATGATGTTGTGGAAAATGCAACTGATGCCACCCTGGCAGTCGACAGCGTGTTGCACATTGATAGTGCTGCTGTTTCAGAGTGTTTCTCCTTATTATGTTGTGTTGTTAGTCAAGTACCATATCCTCTTTACTTGGAGCATACAATGTAGCCCTGTTAATATCACGTCAGTTAATATCATTACCCGCTTGAAACCAAACTCTGTTAGAAGCAACTATTTTAAGGTTTTGACCCAATATTAATACAACAGTACAGTGAAACCTGTCACCTTTGGGACCTGAGAAAAATGACCTTTATAGACAGGTGGCCTTTCTATCCAGGTTGATTTCTATAGAATGTGTCATTTTGGGGTTATGAAGAGTGGCCTTTATACGCAGGTAGCTGCTCTATAGAGGTGGCCGCTAATACAGGTTTGACTGTAATTGTACTCACTTATTATCACGATTTGTCGCTTGAAGACGGTATTAGCACTTATGCGAACGAGGTTGCACAATTATTGGCATAATATCTTTTCTTTTGTTTGTTAATTGTAGACATTATAGTAATTGCGGCAACAACGGCGGTCATCATCTTGGACAGAGGAAAAGGATTTGTAAATATATCAATATTCAGGTTTGTGAAATGTATGCAATTGACAAAGGGGTCCATTTCCAGTATTTCTAAGACTACGCTTGCTATTGTCCTTGAATTTGTTTCTAAACATTTGTTACTGCCCTTATGAATAACCTCGTTATTGTTGTGCATGCTCAATATTTGTCTTCTTTCTGTTTTAGATTTTTAAGGTTTTTACAAGTGTTACGTATTTTGCGGCTTGACCGGCAGCGTGGTGCTTTCAAGATTGTCAGCCAAGTTATTTATGATCATCGTCAGGTGTGTGACGAAATTAGATCCATTTCGATGACCCTATTCACCATTTTGTTTATACTAGTGAGCTTTGTTGAGGTGAGGTGCTTTTACTGAATATGCCCACTTGCTCGAGTTGATTTTGCCTAAATAGCTCTTGGCAAACAATTAGCATTCTTGCAGTTTTGTTTTGCTGTCATTTTGGTATGTCATATTTTGATGGGTTTTTGTTTGTAAAATCTTGATTGAAGGATCAAATTGATTTCCTTGTCCGGCTTATGCCCCACCATGTAATCATTATATTGTATTTGTGTTCTTTTTGCCCGTCTTACTGTAATATTTCTACGTTTTTCGCTCCCTTTCTTGTAGATTTATAGTAAATCCTAACATAGAAGCTAATCTTCCAAATGTCGTCATGCATACTAACCACACACGCTTGCATCGTATCTGAGTTTATTCTTGCACAATGCATATCAGCGTATCTACTGCCACGTCTTCCATAACATTATCGTTTTGTATTCTAGGAACTCTTGACGTGCTGGTATATGAGTTTTATCATATTGATCACATGTTCCTTTCTCGTGTACTTGGCTGAAAGGGCGTCGCCAACGGCAGGAGAAGAGAGCACGCAGATGCAAGATCTTGCTGATGGTCTCTACTGGGGCATTGTACGTAAGATGAGACAGTGACATAATTCTACAGGATAGAGTATTGAGCAATTTGTAATATTGTCCTCGTTAGCCTTATCCGTTGTGTGGTTTGATTTTCTTAAAATTTTCAAGTAAGCCATCCGACAGAAAGCAGGTGCTGCTCTAAATATGAATTTAGTTGAGCAGCAAATTATTTATAACTGGACCAAATAAAAAGTCCAACTTGTCTTGACATCTAGCTGTATTAGACAACTACCTGTGGCGAGCGGCCACCCTTTTAAGTTGTCCTTCCAGTAAAGAGTTCAGTTTTTATTGTTTAGACCACTGTGTTAGGTCACAAAAGACCACGTTTCATTGGTCCCCTTTACTATGAACCTTGCAGCAGTTTCAGGATGGTTTTCTATGGCCAAATGTTTTGGGAGATGTTTTCTTTTAGCTGCAAAGTTCTACCACCTGCAGTGAAAATAATTGCTGATAAAACTGTTTTTGTTGATATTTCTAGATTTCGCTCCTTACAATTGGCTATGGTGACGTATCTCCTCATACGTGGACGGGAAAGTTCATCACATGCGTATTCTCGTTAATTGGAACGGCGTTCTTTGCCCTTCCAGCTGTGAGTTTCATAGCTTTAATATCTGATGCATCTAAAACCTTATCATAGATGTCTTTAATTGAAGGGCATTCACATCATGCAATTTGCTGAATGAAATATTTAACATTTAAATAGCTGATTGGATCTGCTTATTGGCCCTATTCTCATTTCAAACCATCCAAGGTGCTAGCACGGTACTTAAGATTAGTAAGTTACTCACAGACAGCTGCAGCATGATGCTTAATGATGGGTCAACATTGCATGCAATATATTACATTGTGTGAGTCCTCCTTTAAATATTATTATGTTGTTCTAATTCCACTGAATTTAATCGTTTCATTTCTGCTTGCAAGGGTATCATTGGCTCTGGATTTGCTCTGCAAGTTGCCCAACATCAGAGGCAAAAGCATTTCAACAAAAAGCGCAGTCCTGCTGCATCTGTGATCCAGGTGAGTTAATGGAGACAATTCAGCAGAGCAGAGTGGAATGTCAGAACTTAGAGAGAAAATGACAGCCTTTGAGTAGTTGTTGTAATGAATTCTGAGGCATGTTCACAATGTCAACTTTTAGAACCTCAGTTTGTCATCGCAATGTCATGTAAAATATATGTAGCTTCTTTTGAAACATACTTTTTGAGCTGGATTAACTTTTGCAGTGACTTGTTGCATTTGCCAAGAGGGTGATTATTTCAATACTTGTGATGATGTTTTATTGTTCTTCGGAAGGCATGTTGGAATCTGTACGCGTCTGATCCATCTTCTAACTATCCTGCGACCTGGCTATCATGTCGTATGACAAAGATGAAGAAGAGAATATTTTCATCAAAGGAATACTTGGACAACAGCTATACTTACTCACCCGGCACGAAATACAATCGCCCCACACCTTCCCTGCACAAGCGCCGTCTCGACTCAGCATTTAGCCAGCCGCCGTTTAAATCTGCAACGCCTGACATGAGACGCAGTACAGTTGCTGCTGCTATCCCCTTGGCGACACACGTGAGAGATCGTTGCGTATCAGTTGGAAACCTTATCATGGATCCTACATCAGTTGACGAAAGTCAAGCAACAATCCTAAGTCTGCCCTGTACACTGATATCCACTGATGGAGGTGAGGCTTGGTTGGTATCAACCTTACAATAGTCTGACAGCTGTGTAGACATTGTATCGTGTTGGACAAGTCTGAACAGGTCAATGCTGGATTGCTGGAAATGTTTGAGTGGACACTTGCTGACATTGTAGCTCACCATTGCAGCATCTGGTAATATTTGTCAACTTCTGAGAGATAGATGTCAGCTGCATTCTGTTATATATACCATCACAGTGACTGATTTATTTATGATATTGACAATCTTTCTCTGCAGTTGGGTCGCTGAAGCAGAATGGCAAGCCGAATGGGGATTCCCTCAGAGAGTGAGTAATTTCATTTTGTCATAGGACATACAATTGCATCCAAGCCAGTTGAATTTGCTCTTCATGCCAAGACTACCATTTCAGTGATTTCACCACAACATTTAGCCTCAGATGAATTGGTCCAGCTGCTTTATTGGTCTAAATGACATCTGCATAATGAGTGTTATCTGCACAGTTATTCATACTAAATTTTAATCAATATCCTATTTTCCTATATATTTGTGTTGCGAATCATTTGATCCACATTGTGCTAATGTGCAAGCAGCGACTTGTAGATTCGAGAGTCTTACCACAACGTTGGCGGGAAGGCTACTTGCCTCAAAATACTAAATATCTTTTTAATTCAACATCCCATCGATCAATCTTTCATACCACACCAAGAAAGCAGTCTGCTCCATCATCTGTGTTTTCTTATTCATGGCAAGTGCAAGAAAATTCCGATATTTTTGACATTTTCAGAGATTTGGGTGCTAATTGAAGACATGCATGTAATTATATATATGATGTTAGGTAGCATTACTAGAAAACTATGACTGGAGTTGTAGTTTAAAGTTTATGATCAACAGTGGCATTTAGATGTTACCAAGGCGAGTGGTTAGTGGACGGGAAGTAATTTGATTTTTCCGTAATTGTTGTTTTTCTAAGGCTGAGTGCTGCTGAAAAATGGGCCATTCGATTTATCAGAAGAGTCAAGTTTGCGGTTGCAATCAGGAAGTTCAAGGTATGCAATTGATTTCTTATATGAGAGATCACACAGAGATCAACACGACATTTGGCTGGCTAGTTTGTAATTCTTGATTGCTGTGTCGTGTTTGCTTTCAAACAGGAAGCTCGCAGGCCATACGACGTAAAGGATGTCATAGAGCAGTACACGGCTGGCCAAATTGAAACGTTTGGTTACATCAAAAAGTTGCAATCAAGGTAAGGGCAGAACTGCTTATTCAGAGGAACAACTAGTTTGATAAAGCCTTCACACATTAACTGAGTTTCACAAACATTCACAAACTCATTGATATACAGTGGTAGTTACGGAATACAAATCCACTTTTGGGTTTGATATATTTCTGTTGGGTCTGTTTCACACCAATAATCCCTGAAGGAAAAAGATTTATCAAATGTTTGGCCAATCATCTTATACAATTAAAATGTCTGGTTCATTGGATGATATTGAACCAAATTCAAATTGTTCGGCAAGGCTTCTCAGAAATGCCACTCGTGGATCTGATTAGGATGGATTTAATACTGGTGTTTACATTTTTATATTGCATTGTACCTCAACATGATTGATTTCAAGAAGGAAACACAAGTGAAATCTTCAAAAGAGCAAACCGAACCCTTATAGCTACGGGCTGTTTTTTTATTTAGAATCATCTTCTACTTTGGTTTTTGTATTGCAGGATTGAAATGGGATTAGGCTTCAAAGGTATGTATGATGCCAATGAACATGACACACCTTAGCTTGATTCTAGTTTCTGTAACTACAGTCAAACCTGCATTAGCGGCCACCTCTATAGAGCAGCCACCTGTTTTTAAGGCCATTTTATCATATCCCCAAATTGATGTTTTCTATAGAAGTCAACCCGGACAGAAAGGCCACCTGTCTATAAAGGTCAATTTCCTTAAGTCCCAAAAGTGACCATTATAGACAGGTTTCACTGTAGGACGTTCTATATCTAGTATTTATTTCACTATTCATTATTGGAATTGTTTTTTTTTACATTCAAATGAAAGCTACATGGTATAGGGTTGCATCACTATCATCTTTGTGATCCATATATTTATACGACCCCTATAACAGCAATCAACCACTCCAGTAAGCAACTAACAATGACCAGGGAAGACACTTTATGTAAACTGACGAGTTGGCTCTAATTGAAATGGAAGAGGCTGCTGATGCCAGGGGCTGTTGCCTGGTGCTACAAACAATGCCACCAGAATGCCTCACGCCCTGTCAAAGGAGGAGGCCGTTTGCTTACATCCTTTTCAGGTCTAATACTCTGTCTTAAGACTAGGATAGATCTGTTTTGCATGCGTGCCCTTGGAATTTGCACTCCCCATAGGACCCAGATTGGGTATACCCCCTTACAATGGGCAGGGAGATCCCATCTCACCATGTTACATTGACCTATTGGTATTGCTAATTGAATTACAGAGCGTTCATCGCTCGTTCCACTTCTTTACGATGTTTTGGTGTGTTTTGAAACCCGCAAGCTTGTTTAGTGTGGATTAGGGTGTGGCACTTGGTAACTAACGTTGGTAATTTTGTTGTTGCGTTTCTCAGATAAACCCGACAGTGAGATCGCACGTCATAACATCATCGGTCGACTCAACTCCATTGAAACCAAGGTGCGTGCCTAGAATTAAGCAGGATTACAGGTTCTGCCATACGATTTATCACATTTCAATCCTCTCTTTTCCGTTCCATTTCCTGCAGGTCGATATGGTTGAGACGAAAATGAACTTACTTATTTCGATGATTCAAGCGTCGAATATTGCAACAGCTAAAATTCAAGAAGAGAGGAGTCTTGCAGAGGCAAAAGCCATCGAGGAAAAGCCACCTTTACCTAACCCACAACGCTTTCGCGTGACAATCCATGACCCGACAAAGGACGATTTAGACAATGCCCCACCAGAATCCGGGCAAGGGAATTCGCCACGAAATCAATATGAGGACGATTAATTATCACAGAGCCGATGTAAATAATAAATTTTGATAACGTGAAGGACAGGGGACTACATGTATAAGGCAAAATGTTTTTCTTTTATATTTTATTTGAGATCGTTCTCAACAAAGGTCACTTGCGTTAAAATAAAATAAATCATCAACGTTAGCAGTTAGACTGCGTTCCTTGACGCTGAACGTCACGTCAGAGTATGCACACGCACAAAAGGTACAACTATGAACAACTTTGTATAATTTACAAGGTGCACAGAAGAACTCGTGCAAGAAGTGTTGTTTTCCTTTCGGATTGAATTCCTTCCCTCCTCCCACGTCGTCAACACAAAATATCAACGCGTCATACTCGATCGCAACAATAACTTGTTAGTTTCAAAACATAGCATCGCAACCAACGTCAGGAACCTGCTGGTCCAACGCTTTCCTTTCCGAACGAGATGGACTACTAAGATAAAAGTTCGTTTGAAACCAAGGGTGTTCTAGCATTTCCTGCGCGTTTAGTCTCTCGCTGGGTTCCTTGCGTAACACCGAACGTAAAAGACACTTGGCCTTTGACGAAACGCTGTCTGGCAAAGAAAAGTGTCCAGCGCGGATTTTATTGAACAAAGCATTCGGCTCAGAATCGTGGAATGGGTAACGTCCAAGCACCATTGTATATAACATAACCCCAAGGCTCCAGACGTCGGCCGCTTTGCCAGAGTAGCCAAGCGTAGATTCGAGTATTTCTGGACTGACGTAAGCAGGGCAGCCATGGCGGTCTGTGATGAGGTCTTCGCCACTATTCATGACGTGTGCGTCGTCAAGGGTCTCCAACTTCAAAGAAGTCCTGCAGAATAAACAAATAAATTGTAAAAAATTCATCCCGTAGAGAAAAAAATACTTAAGTAGAAGAAACACAGGAAATGAATGAACATCGTAATTCTCAAGAGGAAATATTAATGATAAATTCAACTGAACAAAGCCAAGGAAATCAATCAGGAGCAAGATGGACAACTGTCATTATCAAATGGGCTGCAAAATTGACGACTCTGAGAACACATTTGATTCGAATTAAATCAGCTTTTGCGCTACTTTGAGGTGTGTAAAAACAAGGGTGCGGAGCTCGGCAACGTTTGAAACAGGCGATGAACAAATATTTTAGCGTTTCGCACTATCTGGCATCCCACACACTTATGTAACCAACAGACAGCACCTGAACAAATCCAACGCAATGACATTTCGGAAACTTCAATTACAACGTGAGATATGACGGCCCTGCATCTGACGATGATAAATTTACAGCAACGCCTGTTTCAATATTTCTGCACAATGTTTACCAATGGCAATCTCAAATCCCATAATATCTCTAACTAATGCATAAATGAAGAAGCCAAATTAAGACTATTCGTGACGACTGCATCTTTATAGTACAAACACAACCCAAACAACAACCAGAGTTGGTTATTTCTGTCCTTCGAAAGTGCAATGACGACACGAAAACCTCATGGCTGCAGCCCTCGCAAGGTCGACCGACAAACCCAACATTTACACCAAAGGGTTTGTTGTTAGTTTTGATCGACGCCCAACAACAGCCATGACAACGGCAAGCCCCAAAAGATAAAGACGGCAATTATGATACAGGAAACCAAATTAACAGTGGGCTTTTAGACAAGACACCATTATCTGACAAAGCAGGGGGATTGTGGAGAAAAATGTGCGGACGGAAAGCAATCTCGTTATTCGCTGCGCAACTGATTTCCGTGAAACTGAAACTGGACGCACACTGCTCACGAGACAAAGCACACCCACGACAAAGGTCCGGGTAGAGATGCACGAAGAAAGGCAAAACATTTGGCGACGGAACCGTGTAGGCGAACCCTTTTCAAAACAGCAGAGGGCGAAATGTTGGGCTGAGAATTCCTAGATTCTTCCATGCATACCGGGGAGAGCCCTTCGACAAAAATAATGCAAACCTACTTTAGCAAAATTATGCCTCTACTAACAGTTAAGAGTTTGAGAAACTCCGACGCTTCCCTGGCGCTAAACCAACCGCGACGTCTTGTTAGCATGGTCTGCTGGTAAAGAACCCCAATCTGTTTTAATCCTCTTTGTTACGTGTTGAGGTGTTTTAGCTTCAGGCCGGCGCATGCATACGTGTTCAATGTGGCAATGCGTGAGTACACCTGAATGGTGGAGATGTGGCAAGCAACGTCGACAAAAACCCAACGAGCGTGCTCACACGTGTCCATAGAAATAGTCAAAATTTCTACTTGCGCCACGTGGAATTTGAAACGTGTAGAGAAATCTTGAGGCTTACGATTGCATTTGAATGAAAATAATAATAATAATATTGAAATGTAACGCTGAGGTCCGCGAGACTCGCGCCTAGCTAAAGTTGCAGCGTCAGGCAAACTTCACACTGCGCGACACAACAACAAAAGCTGTTCACATTCTCAATCGCGCTTTCCACCAAACAAAAAATAACTAGTTTCCATATAGTGCAGCTGCTCACCGTTCCTTGTTGTCGAAGACAAATTTTCGTAGTTTGAGGTCTCTCAGAACAAGTCCTGAGTCGTGGCAATGTTGCACCGCGCTGACGATCTGTCCAAATAAATTGCAAGCTTCCTCTTCCTTCAGTCTGCGTTTTGTTCTGACGTACGAATGTAGATCGCCAAACGATGGCTCGAAAATAACATAAGCGTAAGAATCTCCTAGTAAAACCTCCACAACTTTGTTGATGTGATCGTGTGGATCCATGTAAAAGTATGGTGAAACATAGTCTCTGTATTTGTTTACTTCAACGACACGGCAAGCATACTCTTGTTTCGTTTCAGAGTTGACGGCTCGTCGCAAAGAGCTGCCACTGGCTTGGTCTAGCAAAACGTATTTCCCGATTCTAGATGCCTCTGAGATCGTTTTGCCTGACCGACGTGTCCTCTCTGATGTCCTGTTGCTAGATGCAGTCTTGGATTGCGAGCCAGAAGCCTTCTTCAGCGCAGAGGGTTGCCGAGATGATGATGTTCTGGCTTTAGAGTCGCTGGCAATCGGGTATGGATGAAACCGAGAAGAGTTGGCAACGTAGCTGCTCATATCTGTTGCAAATGTTGGTACAGGGCTGAATGATTTGCAAGTTAGACCACGCAACACCACAGCGGTAGACGGAATGGACTGCAACGGTTTTTCGTCGTCTGTTCCAAAACGCAATCGATCGCGTCACACACTCGACGATGGCGTATGCAAGAAACGAAAATCCAACTGAACTTGACGACGAGTGAGCTTGAATAAGAGAATTGCCGAGATAGATGTCCAGTTAGTAATCCAAACCAAGCAAACGGTTGCGATCACTGCGAACAAGATCCACTCAGCAACGAGCACACTACCTCCTTCACCTCCGGCGTCAACAACAGGCCATCCCGACTGACGATGACTGCGTGATGATCGCCGAATAACAACAACGTCGAAACTTGCGCAACGACAATCAAACCCACAGCCTGACGCAATGTTGGCTTGTCCTCGGATGCCGATCAGGCGACCATTGCACCATATTACTGCGCGCCACCGCAGAACAATAGAAGAGGGGGCCAGGTGACAGATCATCCTCCATATTTGGGGGATCGCTATTGTTCAGTCCTATTGTTGCAAACCGTGACGACACAAGTCTTTTCAAATATCAACCAATCACAGGGCTCGAAAGTGTTCCCTCATGGCTGATGAATTCGAAGAGGTCCGAGTCATTTCCGTTGCACTGCGAGATCGAAAAGGTCACTGGAAAGAGGAATTATTAACTCATCAGCAAGTTATTGGGATGAGACTTTGATCACGAATGTCTGACGATGCATTGCCGCTTCTGTTTAATCTTCCTACGTTTTTCCGTGATGTCTCATTGCAGGCTCGTTCGATGTGCTTTTGTTTCAACGGAATTTCGACTTGTTTTTGAAATGCCAATTTGCGTCTCGCAGGAGTTTCACAACAATGAGACCTTTGTGGTCTGGCATTGCCGACGTAAAATATCCTCGTGGTTCTTGAAACTCTGTTGGACCACACTTTGTGATCTCGTGAGCAGCAATTCTTCGCTTTGTACCTACTCCATGCGCCTTGATTCTATCTGCTTACGTAGACGGAATCTCTTCTCACAATTAATTGCATTGATGTGTTCGCCAACGCCAAATGTGGCGTGCTCTGGCAACTGAAACTATTTGTTGGCGTGGCAACAGGGAACAAGGGTGCCAGCTGCTATATCTACATCATTGTCTATTGGCAATGACGTTTGCTCTTGCTGATCATGTGCAGATGAAAATGCCGGCTTGCGCCAAGTCCCATTTGAAACGTCTGACGCAGGTGCTGGCGCGTGGCCACGGAAATTTTCACCTGCGTCGGACGCAAGCATGGTTCCGTTTCGGTTTGCTTTGCTCAACCAAACCCTGCGTTTCCCAATCCCGACAGGAAGATTCAACCACGCTCGCGGTTGGCAAACTCACGGAGCTTTGATAACCGCTTTCCTCGAAACTGCAATCGGTTGCATAAGCTCATTGAATTACGTAAACTGCGATTTTGAAAATTGTTCCATAAGTAAACAGCCCTATTGAAAAAAAGCCATGTAGGTTGTCTTCGAAAAAATTTATTGTATTCATTTTTACGCAATCGTTATTATGCACGGCAACAGTTAATTACTGAGAGAGATTACATTCATCTAGCTTATTGTAACGCCCGAGCATCAATGCGTCGATAATGTAAAAGTTGGTAATGTTTAATTGAAGGCAATTAAAATTTCTGCCTAGTTTAGTTACAAGGCAGCCTGCTCCGTTGTCGGTTATTTTTACCGTCGGAAAGTTATTCATGGCATGATAGTGTTTCGTGGGTTTATGACGCGATTTACACCTCACATTTCTATTTTGCGCAGTTTCGTGCTTGCACAGCTTCTGGAAGAATACGTCTATTGTGGCTGGAGTTGCCCACTGAGTCAGCAGTTGTAAACATTATTACAGCTCCATGTGCAAAGTGATGCAAAACTCCAGTCAACTTTCAACCATGATGAAAGATTTAAAAAATATTTTTTGGCGAGCTGCCATCGCAAAATTCCGTTCTCTTTCTTGTGTTTTGTAAGTCGCATTTTATGACAATTTTCAAAACATAATTTTCAAACCACCACTTTCAAAACATAGTTTTTCCAGAGAAGAAAAGCCTGGAATGGAGCAGAATTTAGCAAATTAATGTCTCTGACGAAGCACTAGATGAGTATTTCGTAGATGAAACTCCCAGACAATTAGTCTGTGTTTGAAAATGTCTATCTACAGAGACAATGACGTAATTTTATACCGGTATTTTGAATGATTTCCCGCGGTTTCATTGGATTTTGGACATCATTGAAATGTTTTGAAATAAATTTTAAATATTTCTACATAGCTTATTCACCGATGAAATACCATGAAAGGACGTCTGGAATTTCAATGAAAATGCACTGATGAAAATGACGAAATCGCTGATGGAAGACGCACAGAAGAGCTTGCTTGAGTAACAAAATGTAGAAAAAACCAATTGGGTTAAATTTGCCATTAAATGGAATAGTCTGATATGTACCGTATAACTATAATGCAAATGCAAATAGTATGAATATAAAATAAACTAAAAATTGTTCCAAATAGACAACAGTTGGAAAATGACAATTAAGAATAACTTGTAAAAATTACCTTTTAAAAGTAAGACTAGTTTTTTGACTCCGTGCAAAAAAGCTTTGTAAGCTTATCGGATTTCTCAGATTAAATGATGATTGATTGATTGATAGTTAGGGACCGCTCCTTGCACCGCTCACTATTTATGACCCAGGTTGGTCAACTAGAAGCGGCGTGGGTAACTCAAATTTTTGCAACACAGGAAGTTTTTTCATTTGGCCGCCACCTTCAACTATTTCCTTTCCTTTACTGATTTAATAGATTCCAGTGTCATGTAACTAAACTTGATATGACGTCCTCTGACTTGTTCTATATGCGCATGACTACATGGATGAAGAAATGAACTTGCTACCATATTTTAATTCTGGTAGGCTAAGTGCTTGTGTGTCCACATTTGTGTGGTATATACAGTATGTAAGTTTTAGAGATTGGGTAATTGTTTTTTCTTGGATTATTGTTGAAAAAGGCAATTCACCGTCTGCTGTGGATTTTCCATGCACACTTGAATGCCCTGAAGCATAATAGTACGTCATTGTAAAACTACAGTACTCACAATAGTCAGAAACTGAAAGTAGCTAATTAAATTACAAATTTTGTAAACAAAACTAGCTTTAAAAACTTACTACGTAGTTACTTTGAAAAATTGTAACAAATTACAGTTACAAGTTATTATCAGTGAAAAGTAACCAGTTACTTTGAAACGTAACTGTTCAAGTAACTTACTGTAAACTGTACAGCCCTGCTATTAGAAGTAGACTTCTCCAAGTAAGAGGAAGTGACAAATGGGGGTTATCGGGATTGTGCAAATGCATTGAAAATAAATGAAAAGACAGTATCAGCCTCGCCATTTACAGTCTTCATTGTTTGGGACTTATTATCTGTGGGTATTTGGGCATTAGGAGCGTGGCTCAATGGGGGCAAACTGCTGTAGAAAGTGTGAGGGGAACTACCCATGTTTGTGCAGCGCAGCCCGCTTAGGATAGAGTATATGCAAAACGTAAATCTTTGGATATAGGTTTTCAGCATCACATCACATAACAGGGAACATCCGTTTCGTAATTTTCGTGCTTCTGTCAACATTTTCTAATCGGCAAAACTCAATAATTCACATACTGTTGCAATGAGAGAATACAACCAATCAAGGCCGGGTTAGCAGAATGTAAGCCAATCAAAGGGATGCAATGGCGACTTCCAGTGGTAAGATACCATCAGAAAACATTCAGGGACGCGAGATAGAAACAGCAACAACAGTCCCAGCTAAGAGATACTGTTTGAGTATGTGATTGTGATATCCTCTGGGCTTTGGTTTTACGAACTATTTTCGCGTGTGAGAGAGCAAGGTCTCTGGTCGAGAAAGGCGAGGAGCCATGTCTGTGAATCAGTTCATCGAGGACACGAAGGCTGCCTTGAAGTCATCTTCCGTATCACCTCCCAAAATGGCGAGCTACAAAAACATGGTTGGAAATCTGGACGAGGTAACTTAAACTCAGGTTTATTCATGCAATTATGGGCGGAAAAGATAGGAGATGTTTGCGTTCTAGATGCTTGTGTTGGGTGTAGCTCTGCCACATCCTCTCTGCGTGTTATTTTATTGCAAGTCATATCATCTTGCTGTTCAATGTGAAGAGGAGGTTTACACTTTATACTCCTTCCCTTTCATCAAGTTTGACGGAATGTGATCTCGTTCTGTCGCAATAATGCCGAGATTTTGACAACTTAAAACACCGCTTCGATGCTGTTTTGCGATACAGTAGCTGCGTATTGGTCTGATAACGCACAATTCATTTATCGCAACACTTTGAGGATGGCGTTACCGGTCGAGAGACGTAAACAATTCTCTGTCGCCACCGGTTTGGCTGTCCCCTTCCTTCAAGAGCCTTGAGTTCCCCCCTTTGGTTGGGCTGACTACAGAGTGCCATGTGCAATGCTATCCATCTACGTAGCTAGCATTGAGCGGCATTAAAACCAGCGTATCTTCCGCAGATGGCATTGGCAATCTGGCCATGCCTTGGGGAAGTTGCCAAGTCCATATGTGACCTCTTGTCCTGCATGTTGGATTTGCAAGACCGCCGTTTGATGGTCAGGTTACTCCCATTCACACGATATATACATCAATTCGTTGATTGCAGCTGTGATTCCATGGTGTGGTATCAGGGTGGTATGCAACGAGATCATCCTTTCAAAGATGCTCTGTTTGATAGCTCTGATTATTCTCAGCATGGCCCTGAAAGTAAAGCGGATTTATTTGTCATTTGGGATAATTGAGATTTATAAAGACGATTTTATAGGATTCAGAAAACGAATTTTTATGATGGCAACATAACCTGCCCTTTGTAAATCACTTACTGCCATGATGCTCTCCTTGAATGTTCGAGTGGGCTTCACCAACACACTTTTCTTCAGCACCAACCTACTCACATATAATTGGCCTACACACTGACGTTATAGATGCTAGACTTCTGTTCAGAAACAAACCCCAAGTTAGCAAGAGGACACGTGCACGCGGTGATGTAAATTATTGACATTTAATCTAGCTAATATTTAGGCCAGTACGTGTTCTTCAGTAGCCTTGCTTGCCCTTGATCACCACCATCAGGGTGCCACACTTTTGCCAGCAAATGCACCCAATGCAGTCCAACTTCTGCAGTTGTAATGTCAACTGCATAAATGTTTGCAGATCTAACAGCTACTTTGCGAGAGAGCTTCGAGAAATGTTAGGAGAATATTAATTGAGGTTGATACTATTAATGCCGTCTACTTACTTGTGGACCTGATTGTTTCTTCAATGTGGCATCATTGCGGCATATGATTCTCTTGCACCTACCAGTAGCCGTCCAAAGGTATTCCTTGAACATTGTTATTGTTGCTTTGTAATCTAATGATAAGGACTCATACTCTTCAATTGCAGATGATTGAATCGGACCGTGTATCGCTACATAAATTCAAGAAAGCAATCAAGGCCGTGCACAGTGCCGGACAAAGTGAGTGGTTAAAATGTGTGCAAGCAGACTTTTTCTGAAGTGTCCATCTAANAATGTTTCAAAGAAAAAGTCACTCTGGGTGGCCTGATGACGTAGTGGATATGAGGGACCTTCAAGGGACAATGTGTTGGTGGTCTCTTGCCGCACACAAGATGTATCATCTTGTATATAAGCCAACCTTGTTTGCAAGCTAACTTGTCATTTTAAAAGGCAATTAGTGTTAGAAATTCATCTTATACACGGTGATGTATAAGATTTATGTATTGTAGTTTTAGCATTACCACCCTGCATGGTTCGTGCATGTGATGGTAATATTCTTTGTTGTTGTTCTTGCATTTGATTTTTATTCTAAATTTTCAGTATGTTACTTTGTTTGAGTTTATTATCGTTGTTCCCTTTACAGCATTTGTTGCCAGTGATGTGTCGTATGCTGAGAATATGGAGAAGTTGGGATCAATGGCATTAGCAAGAGAAGCTGAGACTGGAATCGGTACAAAAACTAATGCAGACTTGTTTGGCTTCTTGCTGCTGTCAATTGCTGTTCACAATTTGGTGTCCATCGTGCCTCGTTGTAGTCATTTGGTAAAGTACTACTTTACTAATACAATCAAACCTGCAGTAGCGGCCACCTCTATAGAGCAGCCACCTGTGTATAGAGGCCACTCTTCATAACCCCAAAATGACACTTTTTATAGAAATCAACCTGGACAGAAAGGCCACCTGTCTATAAAGGTCATGTTTCTCAGGTCCCAGAGGTGGCCGTTATAGACAGCCTTCACTGTACAGTCAATAACGTTGAAGAAAATGACGGTAAATGACAGCAGGCGTCAAACGTGATGAAAGGGAAGGAGTGTAAAGTGTAAACCTCTACTTGTCATTGAATTAGAAGATGTTATAGCTACAATATAATAACACTTGGAGAAAATGTCAAATAATTGTGTTCATGACTTCATGTGTCTGTTTAAATATCCCTATTTCCTCTTTGCAATAAATGTTAATTCCCTTCTAATTTTGCTCTCCTTTCAGGTGCTGCATTTTTGAGATTTTCTGTCATAACCAAGGTTTGTGGGTTGCTCTGCTTGTGCAGAATTGTTTTGTCCATTAGTCTGTAAGAATCTGGTTTCATTATTGCGTTGCATTGTTTTCCAGGAACTGGCTAATCTAAGAAAGAACATGGTACGTGTAACATCAAACGCTATGTTTTCCAGCTTGTTTACAGTGGGTTTTAAATACTTAAGAGTTCACAGTTGTATATACCTGTTGATACACAGGGCTGCATTGGTTGATTCTGAGGGCTCTTAGACAATTGTGACCGCTCCTTGTTGTTGTTTTTCTACTGCAGTTGAGCAACTTCAACAACATGGTGCTCTTTCCATTGGATTCTCTCTTGAAAGGAGATATAAAGTCACTTGGGGTGAGCTTAATTTGTAGCGTTGTATATTACCTACTCAAGCATATAGTAAAGAAGCCAAGTCATCTGTCGACACACAGAGTTAAGGAGGTTGCCTATTGTCTGAAATGGGTCTACGTAACTAAAGTTACTCAATGTAATCTGTGTGCTAACTAGATGAAAATGGACAGTTTTGCATAGTAACAAATTGGATTTTTTATTGCTAGATTGTGGTTATGTTATTGTCAATAATGCAATGTCACTTACACAATACTCTTTTCATTTACTAAATACAGCAACAGATGATGTACAAGACTGATGACTCAGCTTTGATGTACATGTCAGAAATCGATTGATGATAATTTAGTAAATTTCTTTCAATTCTTTGATAATTAATTTGCAAGAAAGCATCAGTATGATGATGTTGACCACTCTCCATTCTACATGGGAATAAGAGCAGAGTCTTACAAATGCAATGAGGGTAATGTGTTATTGTCTTTCCCTTATCTTATTCCTCTACATTGGAGCTTCCCTATACTGCATTGTATGTTAATATGTTTGTAAGCTGTCTTGGAAACCTATGCAGATTTGGTAATATTTGAGCAGGCCTTCAAATACCGATATCTTCCTTTCTACATTGTTGCATCTTTCATTGTTAGGATTTGAAACGACCGATTGATGATGCCTGGAAAGACTTCAAAGCCAAAGAGTAAGTGATATCTTCATTTCTTTCTTGTATTTTGATGATTATTTTGAATGTTGTGAACTACCTCTGTTGACCACACAAGCATTAGCGTGGATTGTAGAAAACTACATTCTACACAAGTGATAAAGAAATTACTCTCAGTTTCCGTAAAAAAAAAGTTGTAACAGTTAAGTTAAAGCCAAGCTAAGTTGTGCTATAAAGATTGACTTCCAGAACAACAGGTTATGTCTCTCCAAGGCAAGCAAGCTCTGATGTGTAAAACTAAATACAAATTATCATCCTGAGCTGATGTTGTTGTGCAGATATTACAATGAAATGTTGGTTTCCTCTGTCTAGAAAGCTGTTCATTTTTTCTGAAGTTATCAGTGACTTTTGAGGCAGCTTCAATTTTATTTTGTTTTAGAGCCAAGGCTGGCAAAGAGGCAAGGAAGAAGACTGGGGAGATAGTTTTATATCGTGTTGATCCACCTGAGGTACTCACAAAGATCCCCAACAGAAACACAGATTGTGTAGCGTTGAACTTAGTGTAACACATGCCTCTAATGCATACACGTAATTGATTTTTGCTTTACAGTCGTCAGAAGTCACAGAACGACAAAGGAAGACCTTCATGTTCCAGACTTGTGAGGTATACACCCCATATCAGACGCTTCATACATCATAGATAAAACAGTATTTTTGTTTGCATTTTTGGATTTTTTCCTTTATGAGACTCTTCATGCAAGCATGCCTAGTCTTTTCCATTAGTTGGTCGTCCAATGTACGTTTTCAAAATTTCAAACAAGCAACTGTCATTTATGCTCTCCAATACATGCATTGGAATGATTTCGGGCTGGTGACAGATATTCACACAATTTATTGTTGTGAGTTTAGAGAAACTGAGCTGCTGCCTTGTAATTCAAGTTATTCTGTGTTTGCCTCTGCCTGGTGATCGTTGCTGTATAATAGAGGCTAGCTCAAGAAATGGATATAAGATGTGTTACAGATAAGATGATCTTAAGTGTTTGCTAGTGTGCAAAGCGGCAAAAGTCTTTCTATTGATAGCTTAGGTAGGCCCAGGGCCGTTTTAACAAGTAGGCACTCAAAGCACGTGCTTTAGGCCCTCAGTCTGGATAGGCCCTTCTCAATGTCAGTTCAAAGATTCATATTTACATGTTGAGATCTAGTTCAGTGTGCAATCAACTGCAGGGTGCTACTGAGTTAAAATTCCAAATTTGCTGTTTGTGAGCAAAAGCAACATCTTTGATATGCCAATGGCTGAACATTTTAATAATTTAGTAGCTAGTAAGTTTTGGGCTATTTAATCGTTAAAGATTACCAAATTAGGCCATCTGCATTGGGTAAAGTGCTTTAGGCCCTATCAACACTTAAAACGGCACTGGGTAGGCCCCAGTACAGACATGATTGTAGTTATGTTTGTTTGCCACAAACATCTTTGGGCTCTGTTTTGACTCAAATTTGACGTGTTTTCAACAGTACCTGGTCAAAGCGAATGAGATCAAGATGAAGAAAGGAGTTGAACTTGTGTACCATTTGATTGACTATTACAAGACTCAACTGCAGTACTTTCACAGTGGCATGGAGCTGCTTGAAGACATGCGAAGCTATTTTGATGGCCTCACAGAAGAACTACAATCCGTAAGCACAGTGAAACTACCATCATGAGTTCATGACTGTTATTTCGAAATGATATGTGTTTTATGACTCGAAAGTAGACTCGCTGGTTCAAGCTGCTATGCATCTTTGGTTAACGTACCATGTTGAGCAAGTGAGCATGGCTTGCATCTGTCTCAGCTCAGGTAGAGCTCACAAGAGACTGGTTTGGATTGCTTTAAACCAATTGAGTACAACTGTTTGCCATGGCAAATACAGTAAATTTGAGGTACCCACTCCAGAGTGATACTCTAATCAAACTTGCAGAAATTGGTGCTCGGCTTCAGGTCAGGCTGTTTTCAAACTCATCTTCATTAGATTTGCCGCATTAGCCAACCAGAGTGTTGTTTCTTCCTAGACCTAATCAAACCCACATTTGCTCATGAGCAGCAAACGTACTAACAAGCAGCCATTTGTGAAATATACATATGGACATGTCTCTGTCAGGTGTAGCAAATTGTCTTTGATAGCACTTTTGTTATGCTCTTGAACCTGCAAGAATATTACTATTAGGCCTGCTTCACTGACCGAGTTTCACAAAATGCAAAACGTCCTTCTTAAATGACCACCTTTGATAAGTGGCCACTTTTCATTGGTCCCACAGGTGATCGCTTTGGACAGGTGGTCACTTGAGACAGGTTTTACCTGAAAATAAAGTCATGATTTGACGTTGGATGTTGAAATAGCTTCCAGTGAAGGGACATTTGCAGTCCTTTGTAATGTCTTCTAATGACATTTGCATTATTGTTACCTTTGACTGACATTTGTTGCTTTGCAGCTACGCACCATGCAAGATGACGAACGAAAGGAGCTGACAGAAATGAAGGCTCAGTTGAAGAGCCATCTGCAGTTTGACAAGTCAGAGGTAACACATTCTATATGCACAACTTAAGGAGGTTTCACACGATGCAATATATTGCATGCAATGTTGATCTTATACCATCATTAAGCGTCATGGCAGAGCTGTATGTAATTAATTGACACCAGTTAAGTACTCTGCTAGTACCTTGGATGTTTTCCATTGAGAGTAGGACTAATAAGTAGAGCCAATTAGCTATTTGTAGATTGCATTGCATGCAACAAATTGCACCGTGTGAAGCTGCCTGTAGACAGATCATTGCATTATTCAAGATCAGCAAGTTAGCTCTAGTTATAAGACATCTGAAGCATGTGCTGGACATTTTACACTTAGTTTGTGGTCAGTGTGGTCTAGTGGTTAAGATGTCTGCTTGCCAATCATATGTCCTGGGTTTGACTCACGGCCAATGTGACGCATTTGTTCGATCAAATTGCTATGTTGCTCTATATCTGTTTTGGAGGGTCGCAAGGAAGACACACCATTGATTGGTTGAATTCTCCTCCCTAAACAAAGAAATATTTTCATTTTACATTTTTACATCACAAGTCTGAAATTGCATGAGAGTCCAAAGAGTTTACGTGATTGCGATCAGCAGACAGCACAAGCCATTTCGAGACAAGGAACACATTATGCATTATAGTACACAGCCAGGTTGTAATTCTATCAAATCTGGTCCCCAAATTGCCTACACATGTTTCAGCAGAGCTACCAAATTTGATTTAGGTAACATATACCAGTTGTATTCATATACTGTAAACATTCTATTGTGACCGATGTGTAGATTATTTGAACGACAAGTCAACTACCCCTGAGTGGTTCATGGCTCTGTATGGAAACTAGTCAAGTTTGCTACATACCATTTTTAGTAATATGTTGGCTGATGTCCTTGCAGGGTGAAAAGAAAACGGTTTATAATCTCCATGGACAACAAGGCGACAAGGTGCATGGGACAGAAAAGAGTGGCTTTCTCAACAAACGGAGTGAAGGGTATGATAGCCTAGCATGCGATTATTATATAATAAACATGACTACCAAGCTGCACAGGCTGTAATAAGAATGAGGAGCTTATGCTCCCATCATTCTTCAAGTTTTTGACCTATCCATTCTATCATAATCGAGTAGGCTGATGAGTCTAAGACTCAAGAAAAGCCACTTTGATGTGGCGAGATAACAAATCCAAGACATCCGACTGTGTGATACCGAGGCTAGCCTCTATTGAAACTTCGTATCTTGCAAATCAAATGGTTGATTGCCGTAATGTATGCTAACTATTTTGTCATGCATTGTTTGTCTTTGAAATGATCGGAGCAATAATAGCTAATGCATTGATATTCTTTTAGGGTCAGAAAACAATGGCAAAAGCGCTATTGCGTTGTGAAGAATGGCCAGTTTACGTATGCACACAGCACGGTATGATTTATTACTGTGAACTAGTGAGTTGAGGTTCTATTTTGTAGTGTTACTAGTCATGAACCTGTGTTTCTTTCCCGAAGACTTCTGGTTGGTTCTCTTGATGTGATGCATTTTGCTCCTTTTGATACAGGATCTTCTTAGTCGTTGCTGTGGCAACATCCATGGCATTGTTTTTGCCGTTCGTTGTCATACAGCTCCTTCTTAACGTTAACGAGTTTGTGTGTTAATCAAAAGGTTTGTTGGCATTCTGTATAATGTACAAATGTTTATAACATTTCAATTGGTTTGTTTACAGACCAGCAGTCCAACAGTTACGCTGTCACTTCTAACATGCGACGTGAAGGTAAATTGATTTGTTGTACGTTATCATTTATTATTACGGCAGACTAATTATGAGCTTTAATGCTTGATTATTGTTGTCTTGTATTTCATTAGTGCTTTTATTGAGTCACTTCACTGTCATTTGTGATGTCATTTACTTTGTGATGTTCTTAGCCTGGACAAGACAAGGAAGGGAAAAATCCATCGTTTGCTCTCGTTGCACGTGAGTAGAATCAGCAGTGCTTTTGATTGGGTCATCCAAATGATTAACGTTGCCAAGTGTTAATGGTAGCAGTCCCATTTGTTGGTGATGGTTGGAAGAAAAAGTTGCAAACAAGTTGAAACTCTCTCCCACATGAACTCAAAATAGTTAAGAACAGGAACAATTTAAGCTTAGTTATAATTTTTTATTTCAATAGCAAACTAAACTGCTCAACTGAATATTATTGATGTTATTGTATGTTATGAAATGTTGAGGGCCCCAGGGGAGAACATCTTTCCAGCTTATTTGGTCACCCTCTGAAAACAAACGATGATGATAATCTAGGGTGAGGATCAGAGACATGTATACTTTTGAAATCAGACTAATTGACCATGTTCACCTAATCAACATATCACAACGAATGTACAGAACTAAACTGTGTTACAGAGTATTTTGACTACATACAAGCTACAGATGTTAATTAACCCAAGGTCAACTCAATTGACTCTTGATTGAATGAGTAGTTATTCTTCTTTGATTGAAAGAGAAACGGACAATGACGGAAAAAGAAAGCGACCATCAACCTGGGGCTTTAACGATACACTTTATCTCTATATTTTATTATTGTTGTCTTAGCGATATGACCGCTCTACAATTAATCTTTCTAAATACAGTGACTGCATTTTTCAATGATAATTATCTATGTATGACTTTATTCTGAAAATCCATTAACCCATGTCCTGCTTGTAAAACTATTTAAATGAAGGCTTGAAGTCGCTTCATTAATTGCTGATTGGTTGCTTGCTAAGGACTTACTATTTGATTGGTTATGTGTTGTAGGCTAGGGCATCGCATTTCCGGGAAATTGACGTCCCGGTTTCCCGAAATGAGAAACCGGGACTCGAACGGGTCCCGCATTTTGTTTCAGTGTTTTGAGCTTCAACCAAAGTGCTAATGTGCATGCTAAATTTTCAGTCCATTTTATGATAGCAACTGTAATCCAAAGTAGGAAGAAAACAAACAGAAATAATCAAGCCTTCAGTTCTTTCGAAGCAGGGTAAGCAACTTTGCAGGCCAAGTCGACATTTGAGCAGCCGTGTGAATCGCAAATAATGTTATCACAACACTGCCAGACTCTGAGAAAGTGGCCAATCTTGGTAAACTAATAGAGTGGTTACATTTTCGAATTCTACTTTAGAATTTCCAAAAGCAGCAATGTTATTTGAAGCAATTTCTCTCCTTTCTTCGCTCTACGGAGCACGTGTTTTGACAGTCTCACGAAATTCACGCACAGCCGCTCACATGAATTTCCTATCAAAGGATAATGGGCGTGACCTTTACACTTAGAACAATAGCTGGTTCGAATGACAAATAGGTGTTGAATTTCAAAAGCCGTAAAATCAATGTAAACAAAGTGTCGCGTGGCGGAGATTTCTGCCGCTTCTTCAAGATGTTCAATTTCTCAAATTGCAACCAAGACCTGTTAGAAACGCAATTCCATAAACTATTTCTCGGAGAATTTTTCATATTTTTCGGACAATTCCTTTTGAAGAATTTGCAATAAAAAAACAGAAAACGGGAATATTTCCCGAAATGTTTGTCCCGGGACCCGGAATAATTATCGAGTCCCGGGATCCCGGGACCCGTTGCGATGCCCTAATGTGTTGCTACTTTTGACTTATTTCGAAAACGTGTATACACGTCAATAGCAGGACAAGGGTTAAGTTACAAGTAACTTTTTCGACTTTTCAACTTTTTAACTTTTTTTTAAACTTTTTTTCGTGTTATTTTGTTATTTATGCCCTGAGTGTTTCTTCCATAGATAATCGTACTTACTACTTTCAAGCTGAAGATGAAGTGGACCATGAGGCGTAAGTCAATTTAATGATAATTTATTTCACTACAACAGCTGCAAAATTTTGCCTGTTAAGTTGTAATCTCACTACAGTCAGACCTGTATTAGCGGGCGGCCACCTCTCTAGAGCAGCAACCTGTCTATAAAGACCACTCTTCATAACCCCAAAATGACACTTTCTATAGAAATCAACCTGGACAGAAAGGCCACCTGCCTATAAAGGCCATTTTTCTCAGGTCCTAAAGGTGACCATTATAGACAGGTTTCACGGTACCAATAATACCGCATGATAAATTTTGCTCAATTTCACATTGTTTTTGTGTCTCATTTTAATATGTGTATTTGCGAATTCCTGCACAGGTGGATCTCGGTAATAAGCAACGCAAGAAAAGAGCAATTTAGCAAAGCATTTGGAGATACGGATGAATCACTGGTGAGATTTCAAATGATATATTTCCCATTAAGATGACAATACAGTCACGTCGTGATTAATGCACTTCATCCTAAGTTATTTCATTTACGAAAGTACTTGTTTTCCATCAAGCTGTTCAAGCAACAAGGTGTCATTTTCATCTTCGCTTGAATGTCTTTGTGATTTTCTGTAACTTTTTCTTTATTTTATTCTCTGTAGTCTCATGAAAAGAATTCAACGATTGCAAGCAACTTGAAAGAAGTGAGATTCATTCTTCTTTGCCCTTGATGTTGACGGATGATCGTCTCGTTTGTTTGTGATTATATCGCATCCACTTGTGTTACAATCAAACCTGTATTAGCGGTCACCTCTATAGAGCAGCCACCTGTGTATAAAGGCCACTCTTCATAACCCCAAAGTGACACTTTCTATAGAATTCAACTTGGACAGAAAGGCCACCTGTCTATAAAGGTCATTTTTCTCAGGTCCCAGAGGTGATCGTTTTAGACAGGTTTCACTATATTGATATTACATGCTATGAAATTCCTTTATTGTTTCTGAAACATTTGCCAAAGTCACTCACGATGTGTAATTACTTGCTGCTAAATTGTGTATACGGTAGTGTGTATGTTTTGCTCTTGATGTGTTATAAAATTGGTTCAGTGATTTCATTGTATTCTTACTCGTAGCTAACACAAGGCATTGTGGGAGAAGTCCAGCGACTGCCAGGGAATCACATCTGCGTTGATTGCGGATCCAAAGGTTTGACAATTGTCAGATATTATCCATCCGCGTTTGATGGCCCATGTAGCCTAAGACTCATATGTGGACTCTGTGGACTCACGATGCTGTTATTGCCTGTGGACTTGTATGCGGACTCATGTGGACTCCTGGACTCATATGATACTGTTATTGCCTATGGACTTAGTTGTAATTGAGCTTTCGGCAGCTAAAACAACTTTGGCAGAGCGTTTAGGATACCTCGATATTTGCAAACTGAGATTCTGTTGTCCTTTCTGAACAGATCCAACATGGTTGTCAACGAATCTCGGCATTCTCATGTGTATTGAATGTTCTGGCATACATCGTGACATGGGCGTTCATATATCAAGGATTAGATCGCTGACACTTGATCGTCTCGGTTCCGCTGAATTGCTGGTGGGTGTTGTTTGCAATCTCGAGAGGCACATCAAAATAATGGATTGGACTCGTTCATAACATGTGGTTGTTATTTTTGTTTTAGCTTGCCAAGGCAGTTGGTAATGGTGGTTTCAACGAAATCATGGAGGCAGAACTGGATTTTAAGTTGAAGTTATCCCCTTCGAGTAACATGTATGCTACACCTTTTTACTCAATATCATTCCTTTTAGATTCAGTTATTTGTTTGGCAATTACAATTAGCTTTGAAATGCCAAGCTCTGGCACCAACGACAACATGTACTCCGTGGAACTCTGCCATCTCTCCCTTTCGTGGGACCAGCAACATGCCTATGAATTAAATAAGGAATTTGAAAGCCTCCATCTTCGTCTTCTACAGTTGTATGACATAGGGCTATTATTGGCTTGTTGCAGGGAACAGCGTAAGGAATTCATACAAGCGAAATACATGCACAGGAAGTTTGCTCACAAATCAGGCAACCCACCAAACATACTTCTACAGGTGTGTGGTGTAATTTTGCATTGCTCTGCTCTAATTGTTCTTCACAATCTACTGCCATTCATGCATGTATCGTAAGTGTCGGCAGAGTATTACATATTGCATGTTTAAAAAGCCTACAATATGCTGTGATATGAAGCTGAGCCTCAGAATGTTAAACTAACTAGTGGCAACAGCGATTATTTCTTCTGTGTGTCACATTTGCACATTGTGACATTTGGCGTGATTTGTATTTATCGTGTTGATTTTCTTTGCAGGATCTAGCCCAGGCAGTACTTTCAAGGGACATCTTAGCTGTTATTCAATTGCACGCTGATGGCGTTGCCATCACACAACCGCTGTTAGACTCTGTAAGATTCTCCTTGTAAAATTGTTTCTTATCACAGCAGCGCTGCTTGTTTTTGTCTTGCCGTGATTATGTTGTATTTGTCTTTTAGAGCAATCGCCAGACTGCACTTCATTTGTCTGTGGAGATGGAAGACCTGACGTCGCTTCACATTTTAGACTTCTTAATTCAGAACAGGTGACATACTCAACTTCAGTCTGACCAATGGTCTGTGTCAAACTGCCATCATCAAATGGCTCCTTGAAAGCCAAAACAATGCATGTAGCCTGTCTTAAGTGACTAATTTTAATTGCTTTCATTAGTGGTTGCTTGAAATTGGTAGAAAAACCTCACATGAGTTGACGATGCTTATGAAAGATTTGCCAGGGATGACAGTTTTTCTCATATCCACAGATTCTTGCAGATTTTCGATGAGAAACGCTGTGAGCGGGTCATGTATCAGGGGTGTCTGCAGATTGTTTTTCACTGTGCCACAAGTTCACCTGAAATCAAGTTTGCGGTTGTGAGCAATGCGTATAGCAAAGAGCAACCTCGGCAAGCAATTGTCCTGTGCATTAGTGAAACCATCTAAGCATTTTTTTATGTAGGCTTTTTTAAGCTTTACGCATTGCAAAATGTTCTTGTCGTCCGTCATTTGTTGTTTTGATGCAATTGAGGTCTTTCACTGTTGACATATCCCATAAAGGACTACTGTAAATCCATTGGAATGAAATGCAATATTGAGAAAAATTAACGTAAACTAAAATCAGTGCTTTGGTGGAGTGACATTTGTTTTGATCGCCATGGTGATGTCATGTTAATTGCCAGTATGGCAATAATTGTCTTGTTGTTTTGTAGCAATAACGTCGACATGGTTACAACCGATGGCAACACGGCATTACACCTTGCAGCACAGCTAGACAAACCAGAATGTGCCAAATTGCTGCTACGCGGAGGGGCTAATGCCAGCTTAGGTGAGACAAGACTGCTATTCCCACAAATATATATATAGTTACATGTTTTGTAGTCCTTCACATTGTAGTGTTTAGGAAATAGAGGTGAATCCAAATCCAATGCATAGATTAATTGAAGCATCACTGGTTTTTGTAAAATCAATTGTAATTTCCAACAATCGGTCATTGATAGAGGAAGATATATATTTTTGGTTACACTGATCGCTTGCAAGTAGAAACAGAAACTTGACCAGGAAATCAAAATGTCAAACCAGGTTAAAATAATCCCGTAATGGTCATGCGTTGCCATTTCACATCCAATCCAGACATCTATGCCAGATTGGGCTGTTGTTGATACTGTTATTTTCGTGATTAAAAGTAAAGAGTGATATATATTGTATTGTAATTCGCTGTACAATGACACATGAAGACCATGGTGAAATTGTGATGCCGGTGGGCACCAATAAATCGATCAACAATCGCTTGCTGAAACTGATACATAGATTTTTGAAATTACCGTTTGTCCACCTCTATCAATTCAAGAAGTGTCAGGTGATGCTTATACGAGACTGGAATAGGCAATTCACACAAAGCTACTTCTTGTAAACAACCAGAAAGGAAATTCCTGGAACGTTAAAGCGCTAATTTCTGGCCATTTCTTTTGGCTTATCTGGTCACTGGCAAGGAACCAGTAGGCGACGTTCTAACGGTCTGCCTGCATGTTGTTTAACTTTGAGGCTGGCCCTTTCTTTTGATTTTGTTTGTTCATTGCATCAGTGTTGTTTATTGCAGTCAACAAATCTGGAAAGACGGCAATGCAGTTTGCTAAAGAACGGAAGCACACATCAATTGTTCAGCTGGTGAGTTGGTAGAATGATTTCGAATCAGAATGCACCTATAACCATTCTGATGTGGTTGGCAAAGTCACAGTACTTCAAGTCAAATTTTTTTGGCCATCACAGTGAACCAAGCTATGCTTGTCGTGTGAAAATGATGAACCTAATTTTTGTTTACCCATTACTGAGTTTGATGCCATGCTTTGCTCTTTGTACTTTGCCAGCTTTCCGATGCATTTGATGGCAAGCTGTCAACGTGTGAAAATGTCAAGATCGATTGGGGCATCAACCAGGTATGAGTTGCTTTGTGCTCCATTTCCGCTATAAACAAGCAAGAATGCCTCTTTATTTATTACATGTTTATTCATGCTGATTTGTTCTTTTGAATCAATTAACCAACCATCACCCCTTTCCATTTTCTACGAGGTCGGAACTATGAGGTTGAAATTTTGTTTCTGTACCATCTTATTGGTCTGCTATTAAAATTTATCTGCTTATAGATGAAAGGGTTTTATCCGCTAGATATTCTCACTTTTCACAATCTAAATACAGTGATACCCTGTCTGTAATAGTCACCTTTGGAACTTGAGGAATATGAGCTCTATAGACGGGTGACCTTTCTGTCCAGGTTGATTTCTATAGAAAGTTTTCTTTTTGGGTTATGAAGGGCGGCTTTTATACACCGATGGCTGCTCTATAGCAGTGGCAGCTAATACAGGTTAGACTGTACTGTACATTTGGATGTTGGAAACTGCCTTTAAAAAGGCCTATCCGAACTGAGAGCCCAAAGCAGATACTGTATTGCCAATTTTGTAAAACATCCCTGCTGCTTCTACTAGGGTATCCCACACGTGTATCTCAATGACCAATGTGTTGAAGGGACACCGGACGCATTGAATGGTTGCTGTTTATTGTGATATCCATCTCATTGTTGTCTTTTATTCCTTATCTGCAGGCGGAAGATATCTATGAGAATCCTCTTGACCTTGTTGACTTGACGCTTGTCCTCAAAGATGAACTGCAAGATGAAGATGCGGTATGACATTTGTTTCAGCATATTTTCTCTTATTGCTTGGTTTGGTTAGATGGTCGGAAGTAGTATGTCATGGTCATTGATTGTGGTGCCATAGTTTCAGTCGTACATGCTCCGTACACCTACTGGTCAGCCATATGTGCTCCAATGTTTTCCTGCATCCTTTATCTTGGCTAGCACTCCTTTGTTTAACAAAAGCATCCACTTAATGACATCAGAAGAGAGCAATCTTCAACCACTGTCTTCCTGCTCTTGATCATGTTGCACTGATGTCCTCCATTGATTATTAGTTACAGTGTAGCCTTATATTTGTTTTAGGCCAAGAGTGCACTGCCGGCCTCAAGCCCACTTGTTTCATCGAAATCCATCAAACGCGTGCAATCTGCCAAGACCCCTGGTGCCGCCACGCCACTGATGCCTCCCACGGCCAGTCCCATGCGTCATAGTGTGGCCGCCCCATCTGGGAGCAAGGTATGCACTGTGCATGATTACTGTCAAACATGTAATAACAGAGCCTACATAGCAAGCGTACGATGATGATGTCAGATGCAACAGCTAAAAAGTGCCGCCGCATGATCAATTTAGCAGACAAGTATGACATATCAAGAAGTTTAAAATGCAACTGAAAACGAGGCAAAGATCTACCCTACAACCAGTAACGACCTACCTGCTTGTAGTCTCGCAGTCTGCTCACAATCAGAGAATAATGTCAAGTGGACCAGGACATCCAAAGAACTGAAATCTACTGAGGCATCTATTGTATATTACGGGTGTATGGTATGCAGAGCATCCTCAAATGTTCTCCTTTATTGCTTTTCAGCCTGTCATTCTGACCCAGGAAGTGCCTCCTAGGCCTTCCCAGTCTCCTCCTCCACTGCCGGTTCGTAAATGTACAAAACGTTCAACTCCCGGTACCACACCGTTGACTACACCAGAAAGTCAACCTCCATCTGGTGCTTCCATTGGACCTCAACCTCATCACATCATGTCAATCACAGCAAATCAAACATCGCCGGCAAACTCATTGACAAGTTTCGGGAGCAAGTCAATGATGCTGCCCCCTGCCACGCCAGGGACTGAGAAGAGGTACAGTGTGACCTCGTTAATATCACTATGATTCCAGTAAAGAATTGTGATAATAAGCGGGTCGTGATATTAACCAGGTTATATTAAGGATATTATAGTTCTGATTGGATCTTAGGGCAATGTGGCCTTTTGCTAACAATCCACCTGCTACCCGTAGTCATTAGATGGAATTTAATAATGTGATGATGGTGGATTGTCTAATGACTTTTGTTTGCTGTGTCTTTTAGTCCCCCGCCCCCTGCCCCTCCTACTAGGACGTCATCATCACTGCCTCGTACTGAAGTCCCGCCTTTGCCCAGACGCTTTACAAAGCATCAACGGAATGCGTCAGATGGCAGTGCGCTGGACATGGCATTCGTTGAAACAGAAGACCAAAAAGCAAAGGCTCATCAGCGGAATGACTCAGCGCCATTTGATATGGGACCTCGAGGGTGAGAGACTCAGAATTTATTTATTTATTATTTAGAGAGATGATTACCAGAATAACTAACTGGGTCAAGAGGCATTGGAATCAGCAGCAATTGGTCCAACAAAATAGATTTATCTGAGATTCATGGCTGGTCATTACTTGACAGTTCTTTTAATCTCATAGCTTTCTGGCAGCTGCACTGTTTCATGTTGTAAATCTTTTTGTTTTTAGTGCCACAAATGATGCTGAATTGCCGCCACCTCTTCCTCCGCCAAGACCAAAGTCAAATTCATCACATGGTGGTATGTTGTTTAGTAAGTTTAGTCACCGTGGTGATGTTTCGTTACATAAGAAGCTGTGAAACGGAAATAACCATAAAAGCCTACTGCTCATACGTAGTTGTTTACAGCTGTGACGTTGTAGGTGCTTAGTAAACAAGGCTGACACCCCATCTATTTACTTTGATGACTGGATTTGGCGTGAGACAGTCAATGCCTAATGCAAACTTATCACCTATTGTGGTTTGCAAAAGAGGTACTGGCGGGCAAGGTTGAAGAAGTTGACTAGCTGAGAAGCAACATAGAGAGCAGAAATTTCTCCATTCCATCTTCGCGATCCTCTACTTTATTTCGCAGTGTTATGCATAAATTATTGATTGAGAGCAAGAGCGTGCATGTTACAAATACATTTTTAAAACAAGACTGGCAAAGACCACTATGCCAGTGGTAAGACATCACTGACTCAGAAGTCATCCAGATGATATGATATGATATGATATGATTGTTGTTTGTGAGCTGAGTCTATTGCATATTGTTGACATGAAATGTTGCCGTAGGGTTGAAACTGTTGAAATACTTTGATCATTGTAAATATACTATGAAATAATCAGGGTTGTTTCTATCGTTTTTCAACTTTGAAGCACTGGTACACGGCTGAGCTTGAGGTTAACAACATTGATACTGCCTTCGACGTGTTAGCCACTACTATTATATCTATCAACATTCAACTGTCGTATACAGTGCATGCCTCAGATGGTATAACAAGGGAATCAGAAATATACAAAACATTTAGCAACAAATTGCAATTTCAAGTTGGACAAGTTATGTTCAGCTACTTAAAAAGCAAACATTTTCATGATGAAACCCTTTGCAGAAAGATGGCATGCACTGTATGTAGGTTTATTACATGTTTTGATGTCAATTTGACAAACGAGCATTTAGCTTAATGTAAATGGACCAGGACCATTAGGGTGGTTCAAAAAAAGTCGACTTTCGAAAAGTTATCAGGATCAAGGCCAAAAAGTTGTGAAAC